>VDFB02372562.1:0-18301 GCA_007258455.2 Sequoia sempervirens
GGTGTTTGAGGGGTGGGGATGTGACCCTGTGTAACACAAGTTTAAAAACGAAAAATATATATTTTTACCTTAAACCTTAAACCCTTAAAAAAATTTTGAAAAAAAAAGAAAAATCAAAATGTGAAAAAAAAAGGGTTACTAAATAACCTAAATTTAAAAAATCTTGAGTTTGACACGGTCAAAGTCATGCACTAGTTTGACCTAGCATGGCTTAGGCATTGGGCACCAATTAAACATAGTTAATCGTGTTTTATTCTTGTTTTTTGCTTCTATGGTACACACCCACATATTTAAATCACTACAAACACAAACATAATATGACCAAACAAATAATATAAAATAATAAATAAAAAGAAAAAAATATATAAATAAATAAATAATTTTAAAGTTCTATTCTATACCTTAGATGTATAATAATTGAATCTATTTATATTTTATAATTGTTGTGTCTAGGCATATCTTTGTTAGGGGATCTTGAAAATTCATTGTTTTCATATTTGATACCATATTTGTATCCAATACTATTTTTATTTCAATGCAACTCCAGTTGCAGCAGTGGGTGTTGATTGTTAGGAGCATAGTTGACATACTTGGACTCAACTTAGACTTGGTAGATGAATTGCTTTTTGACTCTGCAAAACTTGATGAGTTAAATAATACTTAAATTTGTTGAAAAATATCACTTTTGTGCAAAATACAATTACGAAATGTATCAAATGAATCTAGTGGGGGTTTGGGGGTAGCACCCCTAGTGGGGTTGGGGGCCAGCACCCTTAGCAGGGTCAAGGGGTAGTGCCCTTCATGTGGGTTTGGAGGAAGTTTCCCCAATGGGGTTAAGGGGCATCATCCCAAAGGTGGGGTTGAGGTATGGAGCCCTCTCTGCCAAGCCCAAATGAAGGGCTTCAAGACCACAGACATTCATGGTGCATGCCATTTTCATAATTTTTAAGAAGGTTAAAAAGTTGTGTTTTTTGAGTATGAAAACTGCATTTATTTTTGTGCCCAAATTCTATTTCTTACATGGGCAGTGCATATCCCACAGATCCATGTTTTTATAGTGTTATTTCTGCATTTTTCTTGTGTCGACCTATCATTCCTATGAGTGGTGAGTTCTACACTTAGACTCGTGTAGTACTCATGTGAGTTCCATTGCAAAATTTGTAATGCTATTTTTCTCTAGTGTATAAAACTGGATAGATTTAATATATTAGAGTTACATGGCAGCAAATTTATTAATGTTATTATCTAAGTTCAAATGTTATAAAGTATATCTATAATTCAAATATAAATACATCAAAATGCTTATTTATCACCATTAACTAGCTTAAGTCTTAAGAACATTATGATCAATAATATTAATTTGCTAATCAACATTCGACAATATGAACAAGATCTTAATGGAACAAATAACATCGTTTATAGAATTAGAATAACTTCATCTTATTTACACTTGATTTTGAAAATCATTGAATAAAATAAGTAATTATTTGAATTAGAGAACTTGGAAAGGCCACTCTCACCCTAGGAAGATTTTAGTGGTCTTGGCCCTCATAGCTATAGCACACTCCAGGAGGAACTAGTTCTTTTTCAAAATCAACACACATGCTTCCCAAGCATCAACCCTAGCCAAGACAATCCTAGGTGTATAATATACCCCAAGTTGGACACACACTGTGTGCCTCTTCTCCCATGTCCATAGCCCACCAAACCACCTTCCTCCTTGAGTGATCTCCATGCCCTTTCCAAGTCTCACAAAAATGCTTTATATAACCTTTGAAGGGGTGGTTTCTAAATCATCAAACCCTTTTAGAAAGGTTTTCTTTTAATAATTATTTAAATAAATAATTATTCCTCCCCCATTAAAAGAGTTTATATAAATCTTCACTATTAATGTCCATTTTAACCAAAGGATTATACTATCCTTTATTTATTTTTATTTGCCTTTAATGTTTAAATGTTATTTCATAGCATTCTTTTCACTTTGGGGAAAAATTCCCATTACAAAACTTCCTAGAAACTTGTGACTACAACTCAGAGAGTTTTTCTTGCAAAAACTTGGTGAAGATTGTTTGTCAAGAACTTGGTGCTAGATTTTTTGCCAAGAACATGGTGGTATATTTTTTGCCGAGAACTTGGTGAGCAATAAAACAGCGGTCAAGACTCAAGATTGTCAACATGCCCACCCAAAAGTGCATCATTTGATCTAAAGCAAGCATATTTTGTAGGTGTGTGTGAGTAAATAACATTTTTCAACAATAGAGTGCTAGGTAGATGGTATAGAGAAAGAGGAAAAATTCCCTAATGAGTGAATGGTGGGTAGAGGTTGTTTAGAGTATTCTCTATCTTTTAATTAGAGAGCATTGGGTGGAAGGTGTAGAGAAAGAGGAAACATCCTCCATTGAGTGAATGATGGGTAGCGGGTGTTTAGAGTGTTCATTCCATAACTGGCTTCAAACATCTCACGCCATCCGCCTGCTGGCAAAATGTTATACACGTGGCAGATCCATCATCTGCTTTGTTGGTAAAATATTATACATGTGGCAGTTGTAAGGAAAGGTTGTATTTTGGCGTGGCATTTTTTTATGGAATATATGATGGCATTTGATTAAAGAAAAAATTGAAAAGGTTTCATAATGTTGTCGTTATACCGTGGATTGGATCAGAATCATGCCAAGTCTCGAACGATTATTTATTTTGTTTAGGTCCTTTCTGGCATTGATTTCCTTTATGGCGGACTCCAAATTTTGGTTAAAATTGGTTAAGGTTGTGGGTATCGGTTTATACTGAGCAAAACAGTTCTTCATTGTGTTTTGTTTCTGCATGTTGGATTCATTTTGCAAACAGGAAATAATCCGATGGTTCAAGATATTTTTTATGCGAAATAGAAAGTCGCTTGGTGGATACAGTGCAGTTCATTGTTTGTTTTTTTTTTTTCTTCAAATGAAGTTTCGTGTCCATACATTTATCTCTTCGTGAAGAATAAAGTTTTTATATATTCGATTTTTGCCTCATGTATGAGGTTCCGGGGGCAAATTTAAAAGAAGGAAGAACTTCTTAAGGACGATGTATCTCTGAGTTTTTCAGTATGAGGTTTTGCCGGGCAGAATCTTGGGCATAACAGGTATGAAGGTTTTACATTCTTGTTCACTTCTAAAGAGGGTCTCAAATTCGGAATATGGCTATGCAGTTTTTAGAAGTTTGAATAAATTTTTTGGGGTTTTAAACCCAGGGTATTATATACAGTTTATTGATGGTTCAAAACAAAAGGAAATGTGTAAACGTTTCTTTGTCAGTTGCAAAGCAAAATGTCGTTATGGAAACCGTCTTCGAATATCTCAAAAATGAAGCTTAATGATTATCAGTTTTTGACTGAAACAAATTCGTAATCTGAAACTGTTTTTTCGTAAAGCATTTTAAGAGGAAGTTTGTTGAACAGATTCTAACTGGTTCAGTTAGAAATATGTAACTGTTCTGATTCGAAGTTCATATATAACACTTGTAATCTTTAGATGCATGTATGTGTGTGTGTAAAAACATATATATATATATATATATATATATATATATATATATGTATCTGAGGATAAGTGGTTTTGAAAGTTTTGATCATAAACTTGTGTACATGTACGAGTGATATATACACATTTGTATATGTATATGAGTTGTATTAAATTTCTGAGCAGTAGTGACTGCTGATTGTAAAGGGTTGGAATCAATAAAAGATACAGGTTCATGGAGTGGTTTTTCTCCCTATGACAAAATCGTGAGGTTTTGGAGGGTTTTCCACTCGGCACAAATTGGGTGTTTCTTCATGTTTGTGAGTTCCATTACTTTATGCTTATGATGAATGCTTACATTTCTCCTGCATAGATTGTATATATTCTGTTATAAGTTGCTTATTGCAAAAAATTGTAAGGAGTCTTGAAATAAGACAATAGGGTTCTGATTCACCCCCCTCTCAGAACCTTGGCACTTCCAACAAGTGGTATCAGAGCATAGGATTCCCTTTAGGAATTGATCCCTGGTTATTGGAAGTTATGGCACATTCTGAAGGAGCTTTCCTTAATAGGGCACCTTTATTTGATGGAAATGATTATGTTTTCTGGAAACTTAAAATGGAAGCATTTATACATTCTCTAGATGTAAGGATGTGGGATGTAGTAACAACAAAATACACTGTTCCAGTGTCAGTCCCTACTGATGCTGATGAGAAACTAAAATTTGAATTAGATAAGAAGGCTAGATATGCTCTTCTTTGTGGTCTTACTAGAGATGTCTTTGCCAAAGTCATTTATTGCAAATCTGCAAATGATATATGGGTAAAACTTGAAACTATCTATCAAGGAGATGACAAGGTTAAAGAATCTAAACTGATTACTCTTAAAACTCAGTTTGACAATCTGAAAATGAGTGAGGATGAAACCATTGCTGCATATTTTTTAAGAATTGAGGAAGTTGTGAATGCCAGGAAGGGTCTAGGTGAAGACATAGAAGAACATGATGTTGTTTCAAAGGTTATTAGGTCAGTTCTACCTAAATTTGAAACAAAAATTTCTACATTAGAAGAAAAGAAAAGTTTTTCAAAAATGACCTTACATCAACTTCAAGGAACTCTAACTGCATATGAAATGAGAATTAGCAATCAAGCTAGTTCTTCATCAAAAGAATCAGCCTTTAAGGTTGAAAAGAATGATGAGAGTGATTCAGATCTAACTGATGCTTTAGAAGCATTATTGGTTAAAAGAATGGCAAAGAAATATAAAAGCAAACCTAAATGCTTCAGCTGTGGTCAATTAGGACATTTTGCTGCTAGATGCCCAAATATTGAACTTGATGATTGTGATGAGAAATCTGAGAAGTTTTCTAGAAAGAAGCCTTGGAATCAGAATAAAAGGTTTAAGGATTTCAAAAAGAAAAGTCTTTTTTCAAAAGAAGATCCAAATGAAGAATCCAGTGATGCAGATGAAGAAGGGGAAAAATTGTTCATGGCTGAAATAGTACATACTCCTAAATATGAATCAAATGAGCCTGAATCCTCATCTGATTTAGAAATAGAAGTAGATCTTGAAGAAGAACTTCTAAAATCCCTGCAAGAAATTAAAAGGTTAAAAAAATCAGTTGCAAATCATGAGACTGAAAATCAAAAACTTCAAGATGAGTTAATAAAAGCAAATTCAATTATAGAAAGTCAAAAATTCTTACTTGAAGAAAAGGATAAAAAACTGAATATCTTGCAATGTTCATCTGAAGAATCTACTAGTCAGAAAACAAAGTTGTTTTTCAATGGATATTGTTTCAACTGTAATATTTTTGGGCACAAAGCAATCTTTTGTAAAAATAGCACTAGTCAAGGCAAAAGAAAAGTTATTAGGTGCTTCAAATGTTTTTACTATGGTCACTATGCAAATCAGTGTAAATTAAATCTGAGACCTAAACAGATATGGAAACAAGTAAAGACAAATGAAAAGTCCTTAATTGTTGAAACAGTCTTATTTGCTCAAAAATCTGCAACATGGGTGTTGGATAGTGGCTGTTCTCATCATATGACTGGATGCAAGAACAAATTTAAAACCTTACAAAACTTTGATGGAGGATTTGTACGTTTTGGTGATAACTCAGGAGCTTATATAACAGGAAAAGGCTCAATAATCTTAAATAATGATACACCAATACATGATGTGTACTTTGTTGAAGGGTTGAAACATAACCTTTTAAGTGTCAGTCAGATATGTGATAATGGGTATTCTATCTCTTTTAATGCAAAAGAATGTCATATTAAAAATGGGAAAGATAGAGTCATTGCCAGTGGGTTAAGAACAAATGGTAATCTTTATAATCTGATAGATTCAACTATTCAAGAAACATCTTTGGTCAATACCTGCTTTATGAGTCAAGTGGAAGAAAATTGGCTATGGCACAAAAGACTGGGACATTTGAACTTTGATAATCTTGCTAGAATCAGCAAGAACAAAAAGGTCAGGGGACTACCACAAATAACTAAACCTGCATCTGTTTGTGAAGAGTGTATAAAAGGTAAGCAAACAAGAGTTTCTTTTAAAACAAAAGAATATCTGTCAAATAGACCACTTGAACTAGTACATACTGATTTATGTGGTCCAACCAAAACAACCTCTTTAAATGATGAAAGATATTTCATGCTGTTTGTAGATGATTATTCAAGAATGGTTTGGGTAACATTTCTGAAACATAAATCAGAAGCCTTTGAACGTTTCAAAATTTTTAGGAAGATGGTGGAAAGAGAAACTGATTTAAAACTGAAATGCTTAAGATCAGATAGAGGAGGAGAGTTTACTTCTCAAGAATTTATTGAGTATTGTGAAAAACGAGGTATAAAAAGACAATACTCTACTGCTAGGACACCACAACAAAATGGGGTTGTAGAGAGGAAAAATAGAACTGTCAAGGAAATGGCCAGGACCATGTTGAATGAAGCAAAGCTGCCTGACAAGTTCTGGAAAGAAGCTATTCATACAGCTGTCTATATTTTAAATAGAGCACAAATCAGAATTAGAACAGCTTATACACCATATGAATTATGGTATGGGAAAACAGCAAATGTTAAGAATTTTAAAATATTTGGTTGCAAATGTTTTATCAGAAAGAATGATGATTCTCTAGAAAACTTTAACTCAAGATCTGATGAAGGGATTTTTCTTGGGTACTCTACACATAGCAAAGCATATAAATGCTATAATAAAAGGCTGAACAAAATTGTAGAAGCTATAAATGTTATGTTTGATGAAACATCTGTATGCTGTAATGACAAAGAAGAATATGAAAGTTTATCTTTTCAAGAATCAGAAAGTTTTCATAATGAAAATTGTGAACAAGATAAAGTTGAAACTGATGATGAAGATGAACTTGCAGGAAAAATAGAATCAGAAAATTGTTCCAATTCTAAAATCACTAGTGATGGATCAAAGTTAAAAACATCTTCTAGAATAATAGCTAAGAGACATCCTGAGTCTCAAGTTATTGGAGATATTGATAAAGGAATTTTAACTAGAAGAAAAGCCAAAATAGGAGAACAAGTAAATATTGCTGAACAATTTTGTTTGATAGCAGATTTTGAACCAAAGAATGTAACTGAAGCCCTATCAAATCCTAGTTGGCAAAATGCTATGCTAGATGAAATAAATCAGATAGAGAAAAACAAGACTTGGGAACTTGTTCCCAGACCTGATGGTAAAAATGTTATTGGTGGAAAATGGATATTCCGCAATAAACTAAATGAGGAAGGTGTAGTGATCAGAAATAAAGCCAGATTTGTTTGCAAAGGATATGCACAACAAGAAGGAGTTGATTTTGGTGAAACCTTTGCACCAGTTGCAAGGATGGAATCAATCAGAATTTTCCTTGCATATGCCACTCATAAAAATTTCACTGTTTACCAAATGGATGTCAAAACTGCTTTCTTAAATGGGTATCTTGAGGAGGAAGTTTATATGGAACAGCCAGAAGGTTTCAAATCTTCTGACAAGCCTGATTATGTTCTTCGTCTCAAAAAGGCCTTATATGGTTTAAAACAAGCTCCTCGAGCTTGGTATTCCAGATTAGATAAACATCTAATTGCAAATGGATTCATTAAAGGAAATGTGGACAGCACTTTGTATACAAAAATGGACAATGAAAATTTATTGGCTGTTGAAATATATGTAGATGATATTATTTTTGGTTCTACTAATGATCATTTAGCACAAACTTTTTCAGGAATCATGGAGTCTGAATTTGAGATGTCTATGTTAGGACCTTTGACATTTTTCTTGGGAATTCAAGTCTCTCAGCTTGAACATGGTTTGTTTATCTCTCAACTGAAATATGCTAAGGAAATGCTTAAAAGGTTTCAAATGGATACTTGTAATCCAGTTGGTACACCAATGGAAACTGGATGTAAGTTGATGAAAATTGATGAATCTCCTCTTGTTGATCAAAGGGAGTATCGGTCTATGATAGGGAGTCTTTTATATCTTACTGCTTCTAGACCAGATATAATGCACTCTGTATGTCAAGTTGCTAGATATCAAGCAGCTCCTCGTCAATCTCATCTCAATGCTGTTCACCGTATCTTTAAATATTTACAAGGTACTTTGGATTATGGTTTGTGGTATCCCAAAAATGATGATTTTGCACTCATTGGTTATACAGATGCTGATTGGGGTGGATGTAAAGATGATCAACGAAGTACTAGTGGTGCTGCATTTTTCTTAGGTGATCGGTTAGTTGCTTGGCACAGTAAAAAACAAGAATGTGTCACTATTTCTATTGCTGAGTCTGAAATTATTGCTGCAACAGCATGTTGTACTCAGTTAATTTGGATGTCTTATCAGCTTTCAGATTTGGGTGTTCATGTTCAAAAACCTCTGAAAATCCTTTGTGACAATACTAGTGCTATTCAGATTTCTAAAAATCCTGTTATGCATTCTAGAACTAAGCATGTTGCCATCAAATTGCAGTTTATTCGCGAACATGTGTCATCAAATGAGGTCATTCTTATTCATGTACCTTCTAAATTACAAGTTGCTGATATTTTTACCAAAGCTCTACCTAGAGAATTGTTTGAACAGTTCAGAATTCGATTGGGAGTCTTCTCTCAATCCATGCTGGAATAAGTTCTTTTTACTTTTCATATTCTGTGTTAGGTTTCTGCTTCTTTCACAGAAAACATTTATGAAAAGCAGATGGTTAGATTTTTGATGCATAAATTTTGGGGGAGTAATCAATTTGATCAGGCACAGGTTCAGTTTTGTTTTGGCATAGCAGTTTGATCAGGCACAGGTTCGGTTTTGATTTGGCACAGCAATTTTTCACAGTTTTGATTTGGCACAGGTTTGGCTTTAACAAGAATTTTCACAGTTTTGTTTTGGCACAGAAGTTTTGGTTTGATCAGGTGCACTTGGTTCATAGGTTTATCATGTTTTCATGGTAAATCAACATGGTATTTTAGTTCATTATCTTGTTTATAATCAACATGGTATTTCAGTTCATTTTATGAAATGGTGAAAATTTTTGCATCAAAAATGGGGGAGATTGTTAACCATTTCAAACATCTGTCATCCGTTCTGTTGGCAAACACGTGGCAGATCCGTCATCTGTTTTGTTGGCAAAATATTTTACATGAGGCAGTTGTAAGGAAAGGTTGTATTTTGGCGTGGCATTTTTTATGGAATATATGATGGCATTTGATTAAAGCAAAAATTTGAAAAGGTATTATAATGTTGTCGGCAGCTGTGATTGACCGTAATCTGACAAGTTTGAATGCATTATTTATGTTGTTTAGTCCTTTCTCGCCAAGTATTGACTTTGCATGGCGGACTCCAAATTTTGGTTAAAATTGGTTAAGGTTGTGGGTATCGGTTTAATCTGAGCAAACGGTTTTTGTTGCGTTTTGTTTCTGCAAGTTGAATTCATTCTGCAAAACAGGAAGTAATCTGTTGGGTCAAGATATTTTTGTGCGAAACAGGAAAGTCGTTTGATGGATACAGGCAGGTTCATTGTTTGTTTTTTATTTCAAATGAAGTTTCAGGTCTATACATTTATCTTTCTCAGAAAGAATAAAAGTTTTCTTATATATTCGATTTTTGCTCATGTATGAGGTTCTGGGACAAATTTAAAGAAGGAAGAAACTTCTTAAGGACGGACAGAGTCTTGAGTTTCACAGGTATGAGGTTTTGCCGGGCAGAATCTTGGGCATAACAGGTATGAAGGTTTTACATTCTTGTTCACTTCTAAAGAGGGTCTCAAACTCGAAATATGGCTATGCAGTTTTTAGAAGTTTGAATAATTTTTTTGGGGTTTTAAACCCAGGGTATTATATACAGTTTATTGATGGTTCAAAACAAAAGGAAATGTGTAAACGTTTCTTTGTCAGTTGCAAAGCAAAATGTCGTTATGGAAACCGTCTTCGAATATCTCAAAAATGAAGCTTAATGATTATCAGTTTTTGACTGAAACAAATTCGTAATCTGAAACTGTTTTTTCGTAAAGCATTTTAAGAGGAAGTTTGTTGAACAGATTCTAACTGGTTCAGTTAGAAATATGTAACTGTTCTGATTCGAAGTTCATATATAACACTTGTAATCTTTAGATGCATGTATGTGTGTGTGTAAAAACATATATATATATATATATATATATATATATGTATCTGAGGATAAGTGGTTTTGAAAGTTTTGATCATAAACTTGTGTACATGTACGAGTGATATATACACATTTGTATATGTATATGAGTTGTATTAAATTTCTGAGCAGTAGTAACTGCCGATTGTAAAGGGTTGGAATCAATAAAAGATACAGGTTCATGGAGTGGTTTTTCTCCCTATGACAAAATCATGAGATTTTGGAGGGTTTTCCACTCGGCACAAATTTGGTGTTTCTTCATGTTTGTGAGTTTCATTACTTTATGCTTATGATGAATGCTTAAATTTCTCCTGCAAAGATTGTATATATTCTGTTATAAGTTGCTTATTGCAAAAAATTGTAAGGAATCTTGAAATAAAACAATAGGGTTCTGATTCACCCCCCCCTCTCAGAACCTTGACACTTCCAACACTTAAAACAAAGAGTTAATGGTGGAAGATATAGAGGAAGAAGATAAATCCTCCATTGAGTGAATTATGGGTAGGGGATGTTTTGAGTTTCTTTCTCCATCTTCAACAAAGTTATGTAGAAGGTATAGAGGAAGAAGATAAATCCTCCATTGAATGAATGGTGGGTATATGATTATCTTCCTTGGAGTTTCTGGTACAAGAGATAGGGGGATGTTGGGGACGGGGGACTATGAACCCAAATTTTGGGACAAGTGCTGGTGGTGCATATATATAATAAAAACTAGAGCGGGGTCTAGGAGTGGAGCCCCCAATGTGGTTGAGGGGCATCCTCCACTGAGTGAATAATGAGTGGGGGGTGTTTGGAGTGTTCTCCACCTTCCAACAAAGAGTGTTGGGTAGAAGTTATAGAGGAAGAAAATAAACCCTCCATTGAGTGAATAGTGGGTACATGACTATCTTCCATGGAGTTTCAAGAATGGGGGATGCTTGGAACTAGGGGACCATGGACTTAAATTTGGGGACAAGGGTTGATGGGACACATATAATTTAAACTAGAGTAGGGTCTAGGTGTGGAGCTGCTAGCATGGTTGAGGGGCAGCACCCCTTGTGGTGATCTAGGGATAGCGCTTGGAAGTGTTCCCTGTCATGATACAAGTTGGGGTTGAGGGGTGGAGCCATCGCCACCAAGCCCAACTTAAGGCCTTCAAGGTCACACAGACCTTCGTAGTGCACATCATTTTTCATAATTTCACTGCAATATTTTCTCCAACACCAATTCCTCACTATTTTTGACCAAATCTTCATTTTTTAGAGAACTAATGGTGAAGCTAGAGAGTTTGTGTAATGTCCCCATTTTGGCCATACGCTCTTCGTTTGGTTTTAGCCTATTTCCGGAAATCCATAGGCTACTCAGATGTGCGAATTTAGGGTTTCCACTTTCATTAAGTCTTGCTTCCAGCTCAGTTCTGCTTTCTATTGGTTTTGAGGTAAACTTACTATTTTTGGAAGTGACTATTTTTAGTAAGTCTAATTTTGGCAGTGGCACCATTAGCAGTTCAACTCAAGTCATCTTGTTATCCATCAGTTTCAGTTTGGCTTTGGGTTTGGTTTTCTTCATGAGTTGAGTTTATACTTAGTCAAATTTCATGTTTCTCAGTTGTACCCCATGCCTAGGAGTAATAACTTCATGTTGTTTTAAAAAAGGGGCCATTAAGGGGGTCAATTGTGCATTTAATGATTTATTAAATGCTTTATTGTTGCAAAGTGAAGTTGGACACCTAAAGGAGGTTGAGTAATATTTTATTATTTCAAAAAGTAAAAGACAAAAAGGTGGCGTCCCTTTTGGAAGTTGAAGTGATTCAGCTTCTTGGAATTTGAAGAGTTCTTGTTGCTTCATTTTCCAACTAAAGGTTATATATTGTTGTTGTTTGAAGAGCTGATTATCGAATGTTTATGCTAATGTTATGCTATCAAAATGACAACTTGTTTAATACTTCGAGGGATGTTTACCCCCTAGTTCCAATCCAATTTCGTGTTTGAAAGACAACACCTAGTTGGTCTTATTGTTGCTTCTCAATCAGACTAGCAGATTGTGCTTCAAAGTTGGTGAATTTTGGTGAGAATTTCAGTTTTAGTGTTGCTAGTGCATACACAGCTAAAGGTGTTTTTCATTTATAGCTTTTGATGTCAATTTATTTTGGTTATGGGTAATTGATCCTTGCAATTCTATGCTAATGGCGACCATATTTGGAGAATTTCATAATTTAATTCCAAGTATTTGATTTTTAGCAAGGGAAATCGCCCCTCTTGAGGGTCGTACCATCTTGAGAGTGCATTGGGATTCGTGCAAAATAATATCTTGAGTTATGATGCAATTTTGTGGTTTAAGTTTGGGCGCCTATCCTCCAAAGAGACTTTGCATTTCGTTTCATTCAATTCAGAGGTATATTGAAAGAGTTATGAGCATTTCATTGTTTTACAGGTGGCTGGTTTACAATTTCAATTTGCTGGTTTTTATTATCAGACTTCAATAAGTTCAAAATTTTGCTTCAATTTCAGTCTTTGAGAGTTATATAAACTAGCTAAATTCATCCTTCACATATTTGCATTCATTCTTCTATTGTAACACTTGTAATTTGCAGTTTTTCTTAATTGTAAGGTTGAGAATTAGTAGTACTAATCCAACCATTTATTTACTGCATTTACTTGTGATCTTTAATGCAAATATCATAACCCCTGGATGGTTTACCGCCAGTGTGGAGGAATCTGATTTGTATTTATTTTCTATCACCCACTGTTAAGTGGAGAATTCCCATTGTTTAGTGGATGCCCGCCGCAGCGGAGGAATTAGTCTGGATTATGTTGTTTTCTTCCCCCCACTATTTAAGTGGTTGAGCGGATTTCTTCATGGCTGGTTATCCGCTTATTTGTTTCAGTTTTCAATTAATAACTCCGTCATATGTTAGCACCTCGCCCTCAGTGGGATCTTGAGTGCACATTCTTGACATTGAGTTTGTTTCATTTCAAGTATTGTTCTTTAATTTCTCCGCCATATGACAACACCTATCCTTCCTTGGGATTGAGTGTGCATTCTTGGCGTTGAGTTCTTTCAAGCTTGGATTTCAGTTTTGATGCTAATGCTAATCCATTGGCGTAGTGTTGGTTTATGTTGTGTAAATCCTTCAAAAAAATTTGTTGGCATATTTCAGTGGTATCAGAGCAGAAGATCCTGCCATCCTGTTGATCAATGCTTCATGTTTAGGCAAATGAGTGATAGAGATCTCCGGTACTACACCGGAAGTCAGCGCATATTCTAGTTCAGCTCCTTGTGGTATCCCGAGGTTGGCAGTTAGGCATGGCTAATGAAGAAGAGATGAAGTTGGCAGAGACTCTCTTTATGGTTGGAAAGAGACTTGGTAAAGAATTTCAGTCAAAGGAAAATGAAGAGAACATTCTTCATTTGTTAGAACAATGTTTGAGACAAGTGAAGCCATCACCTTCAGAGATAATGGAATTGGCACTAGCTCCTGTAGTGAATTCTTTGAATCAACCCTATTGGTTGGGGCATCCTGATGAAGAAACCAAGCTGCTGATTTCTTCTTGTTTCATGGAGATAATAAGAATTGTAAATCCCCATTTTCCCTATGATGTTGAAACCATGAAGATCATATTAAATATGATAGTGGAGAGTTTTCAAGATTTGGATGAAACTAGAAGTAGTTTGTTTCCAAGAAGAGTTGATATATTGAAGATATTTTCTAAACTCAAAACAAGTATGTTGCTGGTTGAATTAGGTATGCAAGATCAAATATATTATTTGATCCATTACCTCTTCATTTCAACTTGGAGTGAACAGGGGGAGGTTGTAGTGGCAGCAATGAGAAGCATTTTAGTTTTGACTATCAATGAGATGGATGACATTCCAAAATCCGTCCTAACTTTTCTGTTAAACATTCATGAACAAGAAGGAAAAAATTCCTCTACAGCTGGTTTGTTGATCAGAGATTTGTTCATTCAGTGTGAGAGGAAATTGAAGCCACACTTGAAGAAGACAGAGCAGAAAAATGAGGTAGTTATTAGTGAAAAGGATGGGAATAAAATGTTGTTTCTCAATGATTCTAAGGCGGTTTCTCAAGAAGTGCCTATTGATATGCAAATGTTCGCACATGTTGAGAGTGAATGCAAGGAGGCAACATCAATTTTAAATACATATGAAGAATTTATGACAAGTGACCAAGAAGATTTCTTTGGTATGTATGTGGATGCTAATGATAAAATCAGCAACACATCTATTAATGATGGGTTTGTTGAAGATAAAAATGATAAATTAATCAAAGCAGCCAGCTTTGATGACTCTTATTTCTAGTATGATGACGGTGGCAAAGGCGGTATCGAGCTTGATCATCAAACTAAGCTCTTGGAGGAAGTTACTGATGAAGATTTCAGTTTGAATGGAATGAGGAGTGACTCATTCAATGAGTCAACAATCCAAGAGGAGCATGAAGATCTTTTTCCTGTTGATCATTACAATCAACCTTTTTGCATTTGGGATCCTGGTGAGATGGCACCAAAGTATGTTAAAGAACTTGAGTGGGATAAATTTCCCTTTGATCCGGATAAAGTTCAAAATCCATTTTGTATTGCAAGCTATGAAGTCATTGGAGAAGATGTTGTCTTTGATGAAGAAGCTTGCTTGGAAAAGCTCCATTAAGATTCCTTCGAGGTGGTTGCAGCCACTAAAGCAGAGTATATTGCTACCAAGACTTTAAGAGCATCAATCAATAATGATTCATTGCTTGAAGATATTGTTGACAAGCCTTCTATTCAGGAATTATGCAGTGAAAAAAGAAGGGAGGAAGCTGATTTTGAAAATCATGACAATGAAAACAAATCAGAAAAATTGATGCTTGATGAGCGTAGTCTCTTTGCTGATTGGGATCAAGGGCCTAAAGAGAAAAAATTGGATATTAAGCCAATCATGAAGAGCTAGGTAAAGGTGGCAAATAAGGAAGATCTTGAATGCCTAGTCTTACAATAGAGCAAGATAAAGTAGAAGAAGTAGAAGGCCATCTATTACTTGAAGAAAAGATGAGAATGATTGAAGCTTTGTTTGATTCAGTTGAGAAGGAAGGAAGGATATGAGTAACCCATAGAAGTTCACATGGAGAAGGATATTTAAGGTGCTAGTTGTTGAGTCTGAGGAAGGGGCAGCAGAGATATATCTTGTAGAGGGCATGGAAGTGGAGCTGAAATAAGTACAAGTGAATGCACACATGGGGGCCTTGAGGAAGTATCGAGTGTAGAAGACAGTGGTGTTGCAAAGGAGGAAGCAACATGTTGGGGGAAGAAAAACAAAAAAAAGAGAATGAAGATGTGTAAGTGGAGCCAAGAAGGATGGAAAGCAATTGGATAGTTAGCCCAAGGCACCAAAAAGTTATGAAGGAAACTAACAATTGAATAAGAAAGCAAAATACACAAGGAAGAATAGAACTTGGTGGAGGTGGATGGATATAGGTGGGAAGAAACCCATATGAGATGGACATAGAAAAGTAGAGGCAGGCCGAGGAGGATGATTTATGGTCTAAGAAGTGGTTGAAAAAGTGGAAGAAATAGATTGACAAGCTTTTGAGGTACCTCACATAGTGAAAAGTATTAAAATAATATTTAATTTATTTATTAATGGTCACCAGATTGTAACATACTGTAATTTAGCTGTCATAGATTTCTTTCTAATTTTCTTGTTCGGTGATGTTTCTAATCCTGGATTATTAGTGTAATATCTTTCTATTTGTTTAGTTAATGGTCATTTAGTCGTATTTAGTTAGTTTAGAATAGTTTCTATTTTCATCTTTTGTTAACGTTTGTTTCTTTTAGAAACATCTTTGTAAATCTATATAAGGAACTTTCGTTCCTTTATTTAATATATAACATCAATTATTTGAACATGGTATCAGAGCTGGTTTGAGCTTGTCTCCCTCACAGGAGGGCTCAAGATTTTGGGAGGGCTTGCTGAAGTAGGGTTTTTGAAAATCGCGAGCTAGGGTTCGTGGTTTTGTTTTTCAAAAGTTTGTGTTCTTACTTCCAGAATTTCATGGGCTTGTTTTCTCTAATTTGTGATTTATCATGTGGGATTCTGATAAGGTCAAAAGGTTTTTTTTGAAGATTTTTGTATTTTTTTAGAAGCAAAATCGTGGATATTTTTGAAGCAGCTTTTCGAGGGTTTCTTGAAGGAGAAACCGCAAGTGTATTGCAAAAGTTTTTCCTTTTTTTGGGCAGTTTTTTTTATATTTTTGGATAAAAATTGCATTTTCAAAAATCGCAAATTTCTCTATTTTTGGGCCTTTTTTCCTCATGTTTCTTTTGAGTTTGTGTGTTTCTTCCTATTCTTGCACAAGACTTTGCACTTCATTTTTTTTTCTGGGTGCCTTTACTCATTTTGGGCTTCATTGTTGTTATGGGTTTTCTAAATTTTTTGGTTTGTTCTTCACGCGATTGGCGCATGCAGAAATTTATGGTGGTTTTTTTTCTGGTTTCTACTGCACATGATTTCCTAAGTGCTTCGTGGTCGCGAATCTTCTACCGCTTTTCGACAGATTTTGCAAACTGTGCTGTTTTCAATTTTGTGCATCGATGTTTTGTGGGTTTTTAATATTTTTTTGTCCCTTAAAAAAAATCTGTTTTGTGGGTTTTTAATATTTTGTCCCTTTTAAAAAAGATTGTCTTATGGGTTTTGTAGTAATTTTTTCTCCTTAAAAAATTCTGTTGGGTTTTCATAATTTTGACCCTTAAAAATTTTTGTTTGGTTTTCTGATTTTTTGCCTAAAATAGTCATGGGAGGGTTTATATTTTTTTCTAAAAAATTAAGGGTTTGCTCCTGTATGCCCTAGTCAGAGTTTTCAAAGTTCGGGAGGGCTCTCTGGTTTTTGGAAAGGTTTTACTGTTTTTCCTTAAAAACGATGTTATGTATGCCGATCCGTGTTTTGGATTTTGTGCCAACTACTTGTTTGGTTTTTTCAATTTTATCCTCAAAAATCGTTTCTGGGTTTTTGTAATTCGTAGAGTTGCGTGGGATTCCTTTGTGGGTTTTTACCGTTTTTCTGAAAAAACAATGCTTTGTGAACTTTAGTTTTAGGGTTTTGCAATTTTTTTCTCAAAAATTGTGGCTTCTTGTAGTCTGTTTTGGAGCGTCGTGCTCATCTACAAAAGTTTGGAGGGTTTGCCGATTTTTCTTCAAATCGTGGCTGTTGTTCTCAGTGTCTCTGGTTACAAGGAGGGATAGTTCTGTTACCCAACATTAGGTTGGATGTTTTGTGCTCAGTTTTTGGTAATTTCCCGAAGTTCTATAGTTTCTAGGAGGGTTGGTGGCAGACTCATCTCAAGTGGTAGAGTCAGTGGCAAACTCTTGTCTTTTGTTGTAGAAGCGTTCTGAGAAGAAGGGGGCAGCCTTCTTTGCTATTTCTCTGGGTAGTTAGAACGATGACCATTAAGGGAGGGTATTAGTATAATATCTTTCTATTTGTTTAGTTAATGGTCATCTAGTCATATTTAGTTAGTTTAGAATAGTTTCTATTTTTGTCTTTTTTTAACGTTCATTTCTTTTAGAAACATCTTTGTAAATCTATATAAGGAACTTTCATTCCTTTGTTTAATATACAACATTGATTATTTGAACATGGATCTCTGATTTAGGAAACATCTTTCATTGTAATCTATTTATGAAGCAATTGCTTCTTGTTCAATATACCGAATATTTCAAATCTTTTCTATTTCATGGTATTAGAGCGGGAAGAATTTTGATTTTTTTTTTTTCGAACTTTTGAAATTCACCTTTCTCTGAAATTCATCAGATTTTTTGTATGGAGGATTTGAAAAGAAAATTCATGGCTGCTTGTGAGAAGACAACTTTGTAGGTGCACTTGACAAAAATCTAGGATATACATGATCAGCTTGAGGCTATTGGTCGAAAAATGAAGGAAGAAGATATGGTAGTCATCACTCTGCAAAATCTTATTAACACTTTATTGAGACACTCAATATTACATCACCTTGTTGATTTGAAGTTTTCAAATCTTTGCACCATATTTCTACAGCAGGATTGTTGAAAACAACAGTTTGGTAGCGGTGCTAGTTCATCCTCCACAGAGTAGGCTTTTCCTACCAAGACCTTTTAGAAGAACAAGGGCAAAAACCAGCCCTCTCAGCAAACCAGTCAAGCGCAGTCTTCAGATTCTT
>VDFB02372564.1:0-27635 GCA_007258455.2 Sequoia sempervirens
TCACCACCATCAAAATGCGCCCACTTCAGCTGGAGACCTTGAGAAAAATGCAAAATGTTGAACTTCCTGCAGGAACTTGAAATGCGCCCTCAAGGATGAAAAGACATAAAAAAATTTCTAAGTCTGAAAGATATCCTCCAGCACATGTGAAATGCGCCCAGCTTGCCTTCAAGGTGTTTGAAAAAGTTTCTAACATGTTTCATCCTCCTGCCTAGCCAAAATGCGCCCTCAAGGAAAAGCTGGTGAAAGTTCAAAATTTTTCTAAGTATGAAGTTTATCCTTCACCCTTGTCTAAATGCGCCCATATTTCAAGCTTCATCCACCTCACTATGTGGAATGCGCCCAACAAGCAAGAAAGTCAACAAGTCAAAGTTTTTCATCCTTCTCCCATGGCAAAATGTGCCCAAAAGAGGGCATGTAAAGACAAATCTAGGAAGCTGAAAAGTCACAAGAGGGCGTGGTAAACATTAATCCTCCACACATGCTAATATGCGCCAGAGGTAAAGGGTGAATAAAATATGCTAGGCGTTGAAGGTGGTGAGGTAAAATGCAAGGCGTGGTGAAAACAAAGTTGATCTTAGGCGTTAAAAATGAAGATGGAGAATATTGGCTAGGCGTTGGAAATGTGTTTTCCTTCCTCAAGTGTCATATGCGCCCAAGTGTGTAAGGTGGAGACTTGAATAAAAATTTCCTTAGGCATGGTGGAATTTAATATTCACCTTCAAATGGGATATGCAGCAAGTGAAAAATATTGCTGAGGAATGACAATTGCCAAGATGGTGAAAATAAAATAAGCTAGGTGTTGGGAGTGGAGATGGAAGATACTACTAGGCGTGGTGAAGTTAAATGTTCCTCATGGTGATGAAGTGCGCCTAAGGTTTAAATGGAGAATATTGCAAAGTGATAAAATTTTCTAAGGCGTTGGAAATTGCCAAGTGAAAAATAAAATATGTTAAGTGTGATGTGCTTTCAAGAAATATTTTCTAAGAGAAGTTGATGAATTTTCTCACCACTGGCAAGATGGATTGAAGAATGAATAAAATTTTCTAAGGGAAAATTTTTCAAAAAAATGCTAAGTGATTCAAAAATTTTCTAAGGCACAAATATTTTCTTCTTTTAGAAAATACGCCTAGACTCTGAGTGATAAAATTTTCTTGAGGCGTGAGCAAATTTGCTGGACATGAAGTCAGAAAGTGCCAACATTGCAGGATGAATTAGAATTTTCAAGGCAGAACAACATGAGATGTTCACCGAGATGAAGAACGGGATTAAAATTCATGAGGAAATTTTTTTTTTTTCCAAGGTTCAAAATTTAAAATTTTAAATGAACCCGTTCGTTGTATACCCATGAGTTTGACAAATTCTGAAGAAAATTTTCTTCTGGGTATTGAAGATTATCGATGAGGAATGGATTTTAAGGTCTTTCACAGCTTGCCAAGGGTTCTGAGGTAAAGATTTTAAATAGGCACTAGATTGATGAATTTCCTAAGGGAAATTTTAAAATTTTCTAAGGCAAGGAATAAAATGTGTTTTCAAGATAAAATTTGCCTTGGTGGATGAATTTGAAGGTGATCGCCTAGATGATTTTTGATCAAATTCCTGATGAAAGGATTTTTCTTGAGCCTGAGTTAGATGAAATGTCAGAGTGAAGTATGCCCAGACAGAATGCAAGATGGGTTGGAAAATTGGCTAAGGCATGAAGAATCGTGAAGAAGGCAAAAGTTGGCTAGAGATGGACCCTTATAAATTAAAACATCGAGATCAGGTGAGTAAAGTGGATTTATATTATGAAATGTTCTAATACTCTTCTCCTTGCTTGTTTTGCAGGAGAAACATCGAGACCAAGCGGTGACGATTTAAAGTGATGAAGAAGATAATCCAAGATGACATTTCAACCTCGAAGGAAGAGAAGTTGCAAAAAGTGGCTAAGTGTTGAGACTTAGTGATTGAGAAGAAATGTTTTCAAAATTCAAGATGGAGAAAAGAATGGAAGCTCATGCAAAGTTGAAGAACAACGTCAAGAAGAAGATCGAGAACAGTGTGAACGCATCTACAAACGGGAATCTTCTAGAAGGATGGTGAACATTAATGGCTCATTTATTACCCCACTCCTCTTTGTGGCGGTTTTTAGGGCGAATCTTGTTTAGGGCTGAGGTGGCGCGATCCCGGCCATCCAGCCGATTGTAATCTAAGCCGTCCGTTGGACTTGGCCAACTATAAAAGGGGGAGTCCCCCTCATTTGTATCTCATTAGAATTAGAATTAGAATTAGATCAGAGTTAGGATAGCAACGAAGGAGTAGAGAGCAATTAGATAGTTGATAGTATAGTTAGATTGAAAAGGAAGGAAAGTCTTCCCCTTGAATACTTTGTAAGAAGTTGTCATGAATGCTTTCATAATAAAAAATTTTTCATTGATGGTGATTTCTTCTTTGTTATGAATAGTTGTTGAGGCTTCTTCGTCCTTCCAATTCACGTAGTATCTTGAAGTAGCTTAAAATAAAGTAGATTTCATTTCATGCAAGTGCTTAGCAATTGTGGAATGTGGTGCTCGATTTGAACAAGACTTCGCTTGTCCATACCACTAGCGGGCTCGCTGACGGTGGGTTCGCCTTGCGTGGTCAACTGGAACTTTGTGAAACTTAACTTCGATTATGGTTTATATGTTGGCATGCGTCGTTGTGATGGTGTCTTCATGCTAAATCGTGATTTGAACATCTTGAGTCACTCCTCTGAAGATTGCACCAGTTTTGTAGAAGCTGTCTGAAGCGAGGCAAAGCAAAACCTGGTTGAAGTCTATAAGAATTGATCGCCGTGTCCCATGCTTTAGAGTAGACTAGAACATTCTTATCCCTACACTCTTTTAAATTCAGTTCATTTTTGGTTAGGATTAGGAAACTTGTGCTCACTTGCCAAATCATTCGAATTACATGAAAGCCCTTAGCCCGCTGTCTGCTGTCAACTGTCGAACAATTGTGTAAATCCCCTTGAAATACCAGCAAAATCACATCAAGCCAATTGAGACTATTCGCACTTAAGGAACCTTGGAGTTAAATGTATGATCTATCTCGCAATCTTAGCATGCAGGAAACTTTGTTCAAGAGAGGATAGGGTATCCGTTGGGAAACTTTATTCTGTGTTGGTGCGGTCGCAAAAACCACGTCAACAGATCTTTAGAAACTTATGTGGCTGATTTTTAGAGATTATCAGTAATGGTGCCTAACATTACTGAGAGAAGACTTGTGGTTCTATTTTCTGAAGGATTAATGGAACCTTTGAAGGGATGGGTCAAAGCCTTTGATCCACCAACCTTAGATGAAGCCATCAAGAAAGCAAGGAGCATGGAGTTGGCAGCCCCAAGGCCAAAGTTTCATTCAAAAACCTTAGAGTCATAAGAAGGATAAAAAGCATTCTTCAAATCAGCCAAAGAAGTTTCCGCCAAAGATGTCAGAAGAGCTCCGAGAGCAGCTTAGAAAGGATGGTGTATGCTATACTTGTAGTGAGCCTTGGGTTAAGGGTCACCGTTGCTATGGAAGAAGCAAAGCACACCGAATGGAGGGCTATTTTGATTATGGATCAAAATTTGATTCGTTTGATCAGCAATACGAATCAGCAAGTAGTGAAGGTGAAGAAGCTCCAAAAGAGAAGCCTAATGAGGTTGGAGATGTTAGTGCTTTAGCATGTAATGAACCAGACTATTTTGTTTTTTGTTTTTCCAATTACAATTACAATCAACATGCACTCGTTAAGGTTAGCTCTAAAATCAAAACGATGCAGAAGCAACTCTAACCAAGGATGTACACCAAGATCCTGATGTCGGGCAAGGTGTGAGTATATGGTCAGAGGATCTGATGCTAATGCAGAACTAGAAGAGAACTCTAACCAAGAATGCGTCTAGGATAGACGAGCATATGGTTAGAGGGTCTTATGCAAGATGAGCTGAAAGTAACTCTAACCAGGATGGCGCCGAGTGATGGCGAGCATATGGTCAGAGGGTCCCTAAGAACTACTAACTGAAAGTAAATAGGTGGAAAGCCAGCCTCTTCCACTTATTCAGCGGGAAGTACAATAAAGTAAGTGAAAGAGAGAAAGGAGAATTGCTGATAGTACTACTAATCAGCTTACAATTTGATAGAATGCTTGCCAAAGCCCAAAATTATAAGTTCTTCAATGCTGCAATAATATATATGACTTCCTCAATGCTTAACAAGACTCTCCAGACTCAAACTCCTCACAAAGATGCGTTTATCTAAGACTGATATGACAGACCAGCGACTGAAATGAAGCAACCAACAATTGCATAACTCACCTAAATGCATGTATCTAGCTCATAACTCACTCAAATGATGAAATATCAAATGCAAGATGCTCTAAGGATGATGGCACCCAAGTTAAGACATTGAAACCTTCCCAAATAACCTTTATTTATTTTTTGCACGAAAACCAAAGCTCAGACAAATGGTACGGCCTGTTGCAAGGGCGATTTTGCTTTGAAAATTCCAAACCTACACCAAAAAATCCACAAACTTGCAAGAATGGTCGCCCCAAGTAGGGAAAGAGATAAATACAATGCCTAGAACGATACTATTTTTATTTCATGAGATATGAGCAAATCTTACAATCAGCTATGATATTTAACAACTTCAAAAACATGACTAAATGCAAAGAAACTGAACTAATATGCTAGGAACTCAAATGCAATGCTGAAACAAACTCAACTACAATCTACCTCTCAACTAGTTGCTATCTTTCAAGCAAGAAGATGAGCCAAGCTAGGAGGTGTGCTTTCCTCGAAGCAAATCTGTCACCATTTCGGCAGCATAACTTTACTGAAGATATGAGATGATCAAATGAAGAGAAGAGGCCTCCTTAAATAGACTTGCCAAGCATCTTCCAGAAGCATCTAGAAGGGCGCCCAAGGTAGTCAAACAATATTTCAAATTTGAGTTGACCCATTCCTTTCACAAGTGGCGTCCCAACTCACAAAAGCAATATTTCAATAATTTAAAATTATCTTCTCTTCAAAGTTGGCGTCCAAATCCTCCTTCGCATTTTTGAGCCTTTGAAATATTTAATCTTTCTCCTAATGATGCATTCACCCATAAAGTCCCCTTTTTTAAAACAACATAAAGTTATAATGCTAGGCTAAGGGGTTATAATATTAAAATATAACATTATAATATGAAAATAACTTATCTCTACATAAAAAATGCACCAAAGGCCAAAAATCCCAACACCAACTGAACTGGCTGAAGAAGAGAGCCAACTGCACTATAGCCAACCGGACCACTGCTAGAAATAGAATTTACTAAAAAAAGTAAATTCACGAAGTTGCTCAGATCACCAAACGAACTATACCACTGCGAAGCTCTCTGAAAACCCAGAAAGAATCCGCAATCCATTTTCCAAACTTCAAGCAACAACCTCCTCAAAAACAGGAAACCCTAATTTCACCCTCCGAGTAGCCTACGGGTCTCCGGAATAGGCCAACGGTCAACTGAATCGATCACAGTTGAGAAGGGGACATTACATAGCACAACTATCAAGTTTTCAAAAAAATGAATCCTTTTATGTTCGTGGAGTAGTTGGTTCACAAAGGATTGTTGCTTTAATTGATACTAGAGCAACTCACAACTTCATTGATGAAGGATTGGTAGCAAAAAGAGGCTTGAAGACTGAAGAGTTTGAAGGCTTCAAGGTGATGGTAGTTGATGGTTTCACCATATCATGCACAAAGAAGATTCCTAACCTCTCTTTGTAGTTAGGAAATTATGAAGTAAAAGATGATTTCTATGTTGTTGGCATTGGTGATACAGATGCCGTCTTGGGAATATAGTGGCTGCGATCTCTTGGAGAGATCACATTGAATCTTCAAACAATGGAGCTGAAATTTCAAGCTGATGGAAAGAAGGTTGTCTTGAGAGGAATGTCAAATGGGGGACCTCGAATAGTATCATTGAAGAGGATGGAAAGGTTGATCCATCATGATTAAGTCGAATGGGCAGCAGAGTGTTTGGTCCTACCAGCTGATCCAGTAGAGGAGAAGAGGCAATATCATCCTAATATTCAAGCCTTACTTTCAAAGAAGAGTAAAGTCTTTGGTAGCCTACCTCCTGGGAGATCTCCTGAAAGAGGTTGTGAGCATGTGATTGAATTAGAGGAAGGAGCAAAGTCGGTCATCACCACACCATACCGCTATCCAAAGAAGCAAAAAGATGAGATCGAAAAAGCCATCAAGGAGCTTTTGGAGATGGGGTTCATTAGGCCAAGCAAAGGTGCTTTTGCTTCAACAGTGGTGTTGGTCAAAAAGAAAGATGGCACAATGCGTATGTGTGTTGACTACCGCGCATTGAATCAAAAGACAATCAAGAATAGATATCCTATTCCTAGGATATACGAGCTTATTGATGAGCTCCATGGAGCCATGTATTTCTCGAAGATTGATCTTCGTTCGGGCTACCACCAAATTAGAATGAGGGAGGTGGATATAGAAAAAACAACATTTAGATGCCACTTTGGGCATTTTGAATTCCTTGTCATGCCATTCGGTTTTACAAATGCTCCTACAACATTCCAATCTTGTATGAACAAGATATTCATACAACAGTTGAGGAAGTTCGTGCTCATCTTCTTCGATGACATTCGCATTTTGAGTAAGTCATGGGAAGAGCACCTCAAGCACTTGGAAGAAGTATTTAGCATATTGGAGGCGGAATGCTTGTTTGCCAAAGAATCAAAGTGTGAGTTTGAGATAATTGAGCTGTTATATCTTGGCCACATTATCAGTGCTAAGGGTGTGAAAGTTGATCCTGAGAAGATAAGGGCTATTCTTGATTGGCCACCTCCAAAGAATGTTTCTCACTTGAAGGGGTTTTTGGGGCTTATGTGGATTTTATAGAAGATTTGTTAAGGGGTATTCTCATATGGCAACCCCCTTTACAGATCTTACAAAGAAAGGAGCTTTTTTATGGGTGGAGGAGGCGCAAGGAGTTTTTGATAAATTCAAGCACATCATGAGTTCATATTCAGTGTTGGCTCTTCCGGATTTCACAAAGCCATTTGAATTGCAATGCGATGAAGGAATTGGGGCTGTTCTCATGCAAGACGAGCATCCTATTGTCTTTGAAAGTAGAAAGTTGAGAGGAGCAGAAAAATCATACTCAATTTATATGACAAAGAATGCTTGCTATTATGCATGCTTTGTTTAAGTTTCGTCAATATTTTGTGGGGAGTAAATTTGTTGTTAAGACTGATCATAACAGTCTTAAACATTTATTTGCCAAAAGGATTTAAATGAAAGACAACAGAAATGGGTGAGTAAGCTCCAAGCTTATGACTTTGACATTGAATATGTCAAAGGAAAAAATAACATAGTAGCTGATGCTCTATCAAGAAGACCCCATTTGCAATCAATTTGTGAGCTTTCAGCTGATTGGAAAGAATTAATTGCTGCTGATTATGCAAAAAATCAGTTTGCAACCAGCATTGTAGAAGGTTATTTGGATGATGAAAGGTATAAGTTGGTTGATGGGTTGATTCTCTATAAGGATAGGATCTTTTTAGTACCTGAATCTAAGTTTAAAAAGAAGATTCTACAGTCTTTTCATGATGCCCCTCTTGCTGGTCATCAAGGCATGTTCAAGACTTGTAAGCAGATTAGAGAAAGGTGTGCTTGAAAAGGGATGAAGGAAGAGATCATGAATTACATAAGAGAATGTTCTACTTATCAAAAGAATAAAAATGAACATATTTTTCTAGCTGGTTTGTTGCAGCCCTTGCCAATTCCAAATAAAAAATGGGAGAGCATTGCCATGGATTTCATCACAGGTCTACCTAAGGTGCAAGGACGTGATTGTATTTATGTTGTGGTAGATAGATTAACTAAATTTGCTCATTTCTATGCTATCACTACTTCATTTATAGCAGCTCAAGTAGCTGAATTATTCTTCAGAGAGGTTTTCCACTTGCATGGGTTGCCTATAAACCATTGTCAGTGATAGGGACAGTAAGTTCCTAAGTGCTTTTTGGCAGGAGATCTTCAGGTTGAGTGGAACAATGCTTACTCCAAGCACTAGTTATCACCCACAAATAGATGGGCAATCCGAGATTGTCAACAAGTGGCTAGAAGACTACCTCAGAAATTATGTTTCGGGGCAGCAAAGAGCTTGGATTAAGTGGCTTCATTTGAGAGAGTATTGTTACAACTCTTCCTATCATATGTCAATTAAGATGTCTTCTTTTATGGCTCTCTATCGATATGATACTCCTAACTTCGTAGATTTGGTGTTTGGTGATACTAGAGCTCCACAGGCGAAGGATATGCTTCAGCTCAGCCAAGACATTTTGAAATCACTTAAGAAAAATCTGCAACAAACTCAAAATCAGCAAAAGTTATACGCTGATCAACAACATGTTGAGAGATCTTTTGAAGTGGGAGACATGGTCTACTTGAGACTTCAGCCCTATCGACAATCTTCCCTTAAGAAGAGTGGTGCAGAAAAGTTAAAGCCACGTTTTATGGTCCATTCAAAGTCACCAAAAGGATTGGTGAAGTGGCATATGAGTTGGAGCTCCTAGTTGAAAGTAAGGTGCATAACGTCTTCCACGTATCACGCCTAAAGAAGGCGCTTGGGCACAATGTGGTTGCCACTGCAGAACTACCTCCATTGGATGGAGAAGGACAATTGGTGTTGATTCCAGAGGAGATTCTTGGCACTAGGGAGCGCACCTTGAGGAAAAGAACAATCAAGGAGTATTTGATCAAATGGAGGAATTTGCCTATCGAAGATGCAACTTGGGAAGGTGAACATATTTTGCAGCATCTAGATTTGCAGTTGCTTGGGGACAAGCAATCTTGAGGGGGGCGGACTATAATGTCCCCTTTTCGTCAGTAATTAGCTCAGTTGCTCATCAGCCTATTCCGGAGACTCGTAGGCTCGTTGAGGTGAAATTAGGGTTTCCTTGCTTGGAGGTTTTGTGGCATTTCTAGGTGTTTACTATTTTTAGTAAATACTATTTATGGCAGTTAGCAATTGTCAGTGCTTCAGTTCATCATTTCAGTTGGAGCAATTGCTTGGGTTTGATTATTGGTTTTTTCAAGCATTATTTGGTGAAATTTTCAAATAAAGGCATTAATGTTATATTTTTCAGTTGACCCCTTGGCCTAGTGTAATAACTTCAAGTTGTTCTTAAAGGTGGTCATTGAGGGGGCGCTTCATTAAGAGAAATATTTATTATTTTCTTGCAAATTATAATGCCTTGAGTTTGGATGTCATAGGGAGAAGAATTAAGTTGTTTTTAATATTAATATTTCAAAATTGGTGAAAGAGGTGTCCCTCCTTCTTGGGAGTTACAGAAGATGATGAGTCATCTCATTTTCTATAAAAGAGTAGCTTTGTTCCAGCATTATTCATTCATGAACTTATCCTATTGTTATGCTGTCAAAATGACATTGTGATTTTAGCTTCGAGGAATGCTTACCTCCTAGCCTCTTGACCAATTTCGTGTTTGAGAGATAACACCTAGTTTTGCTAATTTGCTGCTTCTCATCCAAACTAGCAGATTGAGCTAATTTGTTGAAGAATTTTGGAGTTAATTGTCAATTTTGAGTTGCTGGTTCATCTATAGCTGAAAGTGATTTTTGTAAACAGCTCCTTGAATAAATTTTATTTGCTTGTGGGTACTTTACCATTCTCTTTCAATACCCTAGGTGATTCTCTTGCTGCAATATCAGAATTTATTGTGGAGTTGCTGATTTTATCTAAGGAAATCGCCCTCTAGGAAGGCCGTACCATGCTGGGGTCTTCTTGGAATTCATGCTTAATTAATACTCAAGTTTTGGATGTAGTTTAGTCATTGTTTTGAGGCGCCAATCTTCCAGAGAGCCATTGCATTCAGTTTCAAACAATTTGGAGGTAATTTGGTGAAGTTATGAGCATTTATGTGAGTTTACAGTTTGCTGATACAGAATTTCAGTTTGCAGATTTTATATCAAAATTGTTACAGTTTGTTCCTTCAGTCTTTTCTTAATAAGTTGGGTGGATATCTAGTGTGGGAATCATCCAGTTTTATGTGCTTTGAAGCTATTGTAATTCTAATGTAATTTTGCAGCTCTTTCTCATATTGTAAGACTGTAAACAGTAGTACTGTTCCAGTGCTTTCTTGCTGCAATTATTTCATTTAATTTCACATTAAGCACCCCTGGATGGTTTACCGCCAGTGAGGAGAATGAATGTTTAATCTTTACTTGTACCTTCTGTCAAGAGGTGAAGCCCCACTCTTGAGTGGATGCTCGTCGCAGCGGATGAATTAGTTAGTTTTAAAACTTCCATGGCTAGTTATCTGCCTAAGTTCATTTCGGTTTGTAATAAGTACTCTGCCATATGTTAGCACCTCGCCTTCAAAAGGATCCTTTGTGCACATTCTTGGCGTTGAGTTTTATCTTTTACTTTCCAATTGTAATCAGTTTTCAGTTATTGAGTTATTTAGATCCTAGGGATCCTCTGACCATATGACCGCTCCTCTTCCTTCAGTGGTTTTAGGGCGCATTCTTGGTTAGAGTTATTATTCCGCATCGTTTTGGTTTTGGAGCTAACCTTAACGGGTGCATGTTGCATTGTAATTGATATTAAAAATCAAGAAAAAATTTGGTTGGCATACTATACACCTATTTGCAAATTTTGAACTACAAAGGATGCTAGAGAGCTCTTGGGATGCTACTTATTTGTCACTAGACAAAAGACTTGAGAAAAATCATTAATTGCCAAAGAAGAAAAGCATGATAACTACACACTCTTTTATGATATTGATGAATTTGCAAAGTTGCAATTTTACAACAAATTGTAGGACAGGAATTAGCATGTCTGATACAACTAGAGCTATATTGTAATCCTTTAGGTATATTGATAGCTTAAATGTAGTTCCTCGTGATAGGCATTTTGGTTAGTTGTTCTTTTATGAAATTAATTTCGAGGAGAAAATTAGAACATTATTATTTGAAGGTTATGATCTAGAGTTAACACACAAGTGAAAAAGATTGATGGAATTGATCAGGCTTTAAAATTCTCGTTTTATAAGTTTATATAATTTGTATGTATCTCTTCTGTTGCATGTGATAAATCTTCAGAGCTTAGAAGAAGCATGAGTATGGTTGTCTGATGTAAGCGACAATGCAGTCAGATATGCATTGTGGTACTCTTTTTAGACAAATGTCCTTTCTATGTTAACTTCTGGAACTTGTTTATACATACTTTTGTGCCTCCCATGGATCCTTCATACTCTTTCTCTTTACCATGTATGGATTGTTTTACATATGTTTTACATCCTCTCTGCTTGTCATTAAAATCTCATTTGATGGTTCCTGTATGTCTGAATTCTTGTCACGTTTATACTATATGTTCCAATATTTTAGTTAGTGTTTTAGAACTGATAATTTCTTTCTTTTCTATGTTGATGGTGCTGGCTTAAACTCAGTCCTTTTTCGATTATACGGAAAGGTATGGAGTACTGTTATTAATGTTTTCATTGTTTTATTTAACAAGGCAAATTTAGTTTATGGTAGATTTATGAAAATGTTTAAGGTAGCAGCCCTATATTTTTTCATACTTCTAGAATCTCATATTTCTTATAACACCTTCCAGTGTATTGCTTACATATTTGGTTGATATTTAAGGGACGTGGCACTATATGCACTTGGTGTTGGAGCATGTGGAACTAATGCTGTGGATGAAGAAGAATTGAAATATGTATACCATCAATATGGGCAGTCTTACATTCAGGTTATATTCTTTCTCTAAGAAGCAACAATTATAAAAGAGAAAGAATGTCCTTTATTGAGCAATTCCTATATGTATGTCAGCATTACCTTATAGATGGTCACGTCATGAAGTGAAGTGAATACATAAGTAACACTTTGATGTATGCAAGTAACACGTGTCATAACATTTTGATGTTGATGTGCACTTGTTGATGTTGACCTCATTGATGTAAGTAACAACATCATTGAGATCAACATTAAAATGGTACCAAAATTATTACTGATTTGTAAATAATATGTATGATTGATTAAGAATGATCAATGAATTTTTATTTTTCTTAGCAGCAGTGAGAAATTCCTCCTAGTAATTGGACTGTTGGTAACCAAAGCTATATAGTCTTCAATGATTATACTAATACCAATCATGGAGTTCAGGATGTTTTTTCAGGTACCATCAATGCAAACCATGTTAAATTCTCAGTCAACTATTGGTTTTAACTGTAATACCTGACATATGGGATGTTACATGAGCAATAAATGTAACAGATAGTTTTGTCATAAACATTTTGGTTATGTCAAATAGATTATGGAAATTATTTGAGTTGTGCATTGGCTTCTAGCCAAGGCTTTATTGCTTTGCAGAGCAAAAAACATCTGGGTGCAAGCGCAGCTTCATGAGTGAGGTGCATGAGTATTAGTGTAGTGCTGCACCTATGGTTGAGACTCAAATTATTTAGTAGTCTGGACTTTGGAAGTTCATTGTGTCAAAAAAAGCAGCTAGACGATCTTGAACTAGACTGGCTTATACAAGTGGAACTCAATAAGTGGTTCACAATGTAGTAGATATAAAGGAGTGTGTTTCGAATGTGGACCTGTGTTCTAGAGTTAGAATTTCTCCATTAGTCACAATAAATAGTATTTTTCTTATGATTAGAGCAACTCTGCAGGTTAGCCCAAAACAAATACATAAAGTTATGTATTTTTATGTACCTTACATGTCATAACATTACATGATTGGTTTCTTCATGAGACTTGTGAAGAGGATTGCTTTTTGTCTATTTATTAGGTAAAAACATAACAACTATTAGTCATTAACGTCACTAGTAATAGGTAAATGTAAAAACTATAATGGTCGTTGGTGCCCAATACACACATGGCTATTAGACCCTGCTGGGCAAGTGTTCTACTCCCGCAGCCTTCATTTATTAATTGAAAAAACTCAATGCATCATGTATTTGGCAGAAATATATAAAGCACATAACTCTTCTAGAATTTACCCATAAACTAGAATTACAAGCACACATTCCATGCCTATGCTGATTTCAAGTCTTTCAAGCAATCGGTTTGGCAAGTTGCACTCATTCACTTTGCTAGCTTTACCCTTCCAAATTCTAGAAGCTCCTATGTCTAATTTGGATTGAATATTTATCTTTTCAGTTCTTTTTTGTTGTTGGACACATAGATTGAAAACTAATTGAGTATTCATGAGAAAATATCATAGCCAAGTAACCCACCCATTTACTCGCCTACTTTGAGGTTTGCCAAGTTAATGAACTTAAGCATTTTTTAAAATTTGTTAAGTTTTGCTGAATTGCCATGTCCAAGTCAAAATTGGGTAGTGAGATTTTTTGAGTTGTGAATTTTATTACTATGGAGGGATGGAATAATGTTTGGTAGGGAAGATGAAGCAAACCACTATGTAGCCATTACAAGCTCTTGGGCATTGAGCCATCAATCAAGCTATACATTGTAAATGGATGAATCATGAAATAAGCTATATGTCCAATGATAACATGTGACATGCACCAGCCATCTATTGTTTATGCCCTCAACATGGCGGGTTGATTGAGTGACCACAAATTAGCTTTTGGTGTCATGGTAGAGAGACCACATAATCATTGTAAATATTGTGTTACAGGTAGGAAACTGCTAAATTAGATTAAACATTGTGTTGTGGGCAAGATATCACAAAGCATGATGTTTTCATGGTGCCATTTTGTTCATCTTGAAACATTATGCAGTTTGGTGAAGAACAATTGATTCAAAGTCTGTAACGAGAAAGTTATGGTATTTGTGAGGTATCACAGGAAAGAGACCATGAGATCAACTTCCACTCAGTTTTGCATGCACTCTACCACATGCCATGGGCAAATTAGTAATACCATTACATTCCTCTTGAAAAATTATGCAATTTCAAAAACAAAAATAGCACTAAATTTTGAGTTTGTAACACTAATGTACATATTCCTAGGTGTAGGAAATAAATGTAATAATTATATTTTTTATTATTATAACTCCGTTGAAGGTGAAGTTGAATAGTCATATGAGGAGATGAACTGAAAGTCTATTCTTGCATGATAAATATATACGTTGTGAAGTGTTACGGTAGTACATTTCAATTTTGTTTTGCATCATTTCTATTTAAGGATTCATTTGCTAGTCCATTTTCCTTGCCAGACATTGATTTTGGAGCATAGGCAATCTTTTTCCAATCCACACCATATTTTTTTGACTCTTATCCCCATCAACTATTCTCCCATCACTTCTATACCCCTATATTCTCCATAACCTCCTATGGAACATCTTCCAACTTTGAACTAATGTGGCCTTTCCATGGGCTTCCATGGCATCTGAATTGTTCATCAAAATCAACCTCACAAATCTTATTGAGCTCTTTCAAAACACTGTAAAGTTGCTCACGACCTCAACACAACTTGCAAATCGAAATCTTATCCAAAATAAATTTTCTTGCTTAGCCCTTGCCATAGCTATGCCCTTCAAATTCAAGTGTGAATGTTTTTTTCCAAGACTTTTAGGTTAAATAAGATTTTTTAGAAATAAAATATTAATTATTGGAATCCTTTTAGCACTTCAAACTTGGAAGGTGGCAGTGTAACGATTTGTTGGAACCCAAATACACAGAAGCAAGAGGAAGAAAAACAGAGGTGTGCGCTCAATCAAAGGAGGGTAAAGGAAATTTCAATGTATGAATGAATATATTTGAATTCATTTTCAAATTTGCATGTAACTTGAAGTAGTAATTGATGGTTGGTTTAGATGTAAATTGTCTTGTGTAATATGAGTTTGCTGAATTTGTTGAGAGTGGGTTTTTGATTTCTGTCATTTTTCGTATTAGCACGTATGAGTGTGTGTGAGACTGGTCATCATCTTTTGATGCAGGGGCATCGCGATTGAGAGAATACAACCACGTTGGAAAGGAAAAAAATAGTAATGATTTTAGTTATCAAAATAGATTATAATGTGGAGGAGAATTTGGTTATAAGGAAGTTACAGTTAACCAAAACTTGGAAGGAAAAAGAGAGGTGAGGGATATGCGCTAGAGAGGGATTCCGATGAATGGTCGATGCCAGAAGAGAAGGGGTGAAGCAAACTGAAGCCCGCGTGAAGAATTTTGGAAGAGGCCGTGCAACAATGACAAGATGGTAAAGAACGGATGGGACAAATGCTGTGAAGGAGGCATCATCTGAATGAAAATGCAGACATGAGTGATGGAGGAAGCTACGTTCCAAGTAGGGGAATCAAGCCACAACCAAGTGGCGTAATTGAACGAAAATTAGAGTGTATGCTAGACGTAAGAGCCCAGACCGCGCGACAGGGTAGAAAGGCATATCTGTGTAGGAATTGGAAGGAGGATTGCGTGGAATTGCCGGACTAATCAAAGAGGAGTGAAACATGGTGACTCAGATGAACAAAAAGAGAAAGCTGTTGGTGAGGGAGTGTTTTGGTGAAAGGGTGTGAGTAGAGCTAAATGCCACGAGCATTTGTCATTTAGAGGGAAAAGTATATGCTAAGTTGTGCATGGAAGGTGGCAGTGTAATGATTTGTTGGAACCCAAATACGTAGAAGCAAGAGGAAGAAAAAAAAAGTTGTGTGCTCAATCAAAGGAGGGTAAAGGAAATTTCAATGAATATATTTGAATTCATTTTCAAATTTGCATGTAACTTGAAGTAGTAATTGATGGTTGGTTTAGATGTAAATTGTCTTGTGTAATCCGAGTTTGCTGAATTCATTGAGAGTGGGTTTTTGATTTCCGTCATTTTGGTATCAGCGCGCATGAGTGTGTGTGATCCTGGTCATCATTTGGTATCAGAGCCCAAAAGATCTAGGCAAAGAACATTGAGAGTGTTATTGATCTTTGAAGAAAGATGGGTATTGCAGTCTTGTTTTTCATAAATTCTTGAAGGTTATGTGTGTTGCAGATTGACAGGTTGTGAAGAACTTGGATACCAAAAGACTGGGCAGAAGAAAAGGAAAGGAAGCCCTAGGTGAGGTGTTCGGAGGATGATAGAAGATTGGAAGATGCAACAGCATTTTGGGAAAGAGAGTCACAAAAAGAGACAAGAGGAAAGAAATCAGGAAGAAGCAAGATACAAAATTTGAGATGGAAATGGCAGAGTTGCGAAGAGATTTGGAATTGGTGAAGTAGTGGTTTGAGGAAAGGAGCCAAGAGGGTACATGGTGGTGGCCCGTGAGAAAGAGAGTAAAGTGGCCTGTGAAGATGATTGTGAGAAGAAGGCGAAGGTTGGATGCCTTAAGAAGAGAAGATGAGGATATGAGAGGAACCCATGGAAGTTGGGACAACAAAGAGTTGCCAAGTGAGCAACATGGACCAGAAGAGGTGAAAGAAGTTCTCATAGAGGAGAATCTAAAGAAAGTTGAGATGAAATGGAGAGGAGAAGAAGTGCAAAAAGAAGCACCCAAAAGAAGAAACAAAGAAGAGAGAAGGATGTCCATGATGGAGGTATTCTTGGAGACATTTTGGTCTCTGGTTTTATTATCTAATATTGTGGTTGAGTATGTGTATGCAGGTGTAAGCAACCTTGTAGAAAAGGGCAAGCGTGAGATCTTAAAGATAATGCAAGATGGGTCAAGAGAAGCACCTGAAGAAAGAGTTGAAGAAGAGAATGAGAAGAGATTAGCCGCAGCAGTATGCCAAGCAAATTGGGAAGAGGGCATAGAGAAGTTGATGGTAGTAGAGGTACATTGCCAAGTGCTTGAGTATGACACAAAGGTTGATGCTAAGTTTTTTTAGTATGATGAAGAAGACCCCAAGGATGAAATAGAGTACCATGATGCTCTGGAAGATGTTGCAGATGAAGATAGAATAACTCACGAAGGGAAAGAATTGGCAAGCAAAGAGGTTGAGGAAGTAGGAAAACCCGAGCAACAGGGTATTGAGCCAGTAAATGTGAGTACAAATATCAGTTTTGATTGTGTATACGGAAACAAGAATGTTGCTCCACAAATTAACAGGGAGGAGAGAAAGCTGGAGTTATCGAAACTTGCAAAGGTTCACGGATACAAAGTGCCAAGTTGGCAAAGGAAACCAATCTATGTGGAGAAGCATATAAAGGGTAATCAAGGAGTTGGTTATAAAGGAGTCTGGAATGGTGTAATGTCCCTGGAAAATTCTGATCTATTTTCCCAATTTTCAGACCTTGGACATTTCGTCAAACAGTTGGCATGTTAAGTTTGAACTTGCTGATTTTGTTTTCAGTCTGTTGTGTTTTTTTTTTTGATGTTTCTCAATGTGTAAAATGCTTGAAAATGAATGTTAAACAACTACTAAGTGAATTAGAATGAAATGCAAGATGTTTTTGTATTTTCTCATGCATATAAATGATAACTACTTACTAAAATATGCACCTACAGCAATAAGACATTTCGTCATACAATTTGCAACCCAACTCCTTATAACTCCAAAATGATATTACAATAGAATGGAATAGTTACAAACTGAAATTGGTATACAACACTTTCTAATTTATATTGGCTTATAAACTGATTACAAAAATCTGCCAAAACTCTTGGCATATAATGCGACATATGCAACTATATTGGCAGTGCCTATCACAGTCTATGCAACTATGATAAAATCATGAAGAACCGGTTTGAAGAATGCAGACTTTGATGAAGCTGAAATGGTGACTTGATCAGCAATATTGAAATCTTCTATATGCAAGTTGGAACCACCTCAAGCTGCTGCCCTTGTACTCTATGTGCAGACTCAAATTAAATTATTTGCAGACCTTAGCACCTCTGAAAGTCTCCAAAAAGTGACGCCCAAACCTCAAGAGTGATGCGCCTTAGTGCTAGTATAAAATTGCAGCCTCTATAGTGACCTATGAATAAATTCAAACTCCTCTAGCATGCTGTTCGACCCAAAGATATCTGCAATTTCTGACTTGAAAGGATAGATAAGTTTCTACAGCAAATCGTCCCAAAATGCCTCCAATAATCTTCTTCCAAAATTTGGCCAAGGGCCACAAAATTTTGCCAATGAAGCTCAAGTAGAAAGTTTGAAGTAACTTCTTCAAATATCCAGCTAGGGTTGATATTTCACAACCGAACCCGGCACCTTAGAGTCTTCAAACCTTTACAGCTTGGTAAGCATTCAAGCTCACCAATGTAGTGGTAAAGAAGTCAACAACCAAAAATGCCCAAATGCAAAGACAAAAGCTCCTTATATAGAATTTTCATCAAGTCTCCAAGAAGCTTCTAAAATAAAATATTATTTTATTCACTTAGGTGACTTTATGATTTATTATTTTGTTTAGTCACTTAACATTAAATGAATTAAATATAAAGTCACCTTTTGATATTATAATTTTGGAATAACTTTATAAATAATTAATTTAATATTTTATTCCCTTATTTGTCCAATTTCAGCCCCGGGAATAAATAAAGGCTAAAATAGTCAATCTCCTGGTGGTGATTAGAAAGGGGACATTACAAATGGCCAACAAGTACAATGGACAAAGGGCATAAATGAGTGCAAGAGGAAAGCCAAAGGTTGGCAAGTAAAGCAACATAAAGAAGATGTAGGATTAAGGAGAAAACATCAGGAAGGACACAAAGTGTGGAAGGTTAAATGTGGGACAGCAACAAAAGAAAGTGATGTTGCAGGACATAGCAAGGAACAACCAATACAAGAAAATAGAAGATGTGAAAAAGAGGTCAAGTCCAATGAGCAAAGGACCAAGATGAAACCGGTAGAGTATAGAAAGGGAAAAGGTGATGCAATTGAAGAGGATGGAACAATTACAAGAACAGATTGGCATGAGGTTACAACAACCACACACACAAAGAAAGGTAAGCAAACTGATTCAGATGTCTGTAATAAAGATACTTTGCATGAGATTGAGAATTTGAAAGAAGAAGACGAGAGGGATGTTGAACTTAACAGTGAATATGAAATGTATGATTGTGAAGTGGAGTTTTGGAAGCTTGCAGATGGGAAAAGTATGAGAAGAGGTAGATACATGAAGAAAGTGGAAAACAAACAAAGGAAAAACAAGAAAATCAGAATGCACAAGGAATGGAATGAGAAGAATAGAAAACAAGAGTGGACAATGAAAACATGGCATGATGAGGGCTTGCAAAGTGAGGAAGTCCAAGAAGGTGCAGCAAACAATGAAGAGATAGATGTTGGAGCAGCAGGAGCTAAGAGTGAGGAAGACACAGAAATACTAGATGAAGAAGTTGTAGAAATGAAATGTGAAGAGGGTGCAACAAATTGTGACAGTGGAGGAGATCTATGGGATCAATATTTGGCAACAAAAAAAGAATGGATGGAAAAGATTGCGGATGAAGAAATGAAGATAGATGAGACAATATAAAGCCTCAGCAGTTGATGAAGAAGTTGATACAGCTACACAGGAAAAGGTAAATTTGTTAACACTCCATGACGATATTGTTTTGAATTCAGCTGTTATGTTGTATGATGAGGAATTTGGGCAAGAGTATGGAATAATACAAATAGTTGTGAATAAAGATGTGGGGTGTGATGATTCGACAAGCTAATTGCTTCAGGTGAGAAAATGATGCAAGCAGAATATGAGATAGTAAGTTTAGATTTGTATAAGATTATGAATGATGTTGCTGTTATGGAAGGAAAGATGTCAAGGGTGCAAGAGATTGAAGTCAAAGAAATTTTTGATTTCCCTATAATCGTTTGTCTTGATGGTGGGATAGGCAATTGATGGAGAAGGATGGCAAGTGCAGATTGTATATTCAAGAGTGTGAAGAAAAACAGTGGGCAGCAATGTTGGAGAATTATGGAGGTCATTCCAGAACGATGTTGGAAGAAGCAGAAGAAAAGAAATAGTGAGGGATAAGTTTGATCGATGACTCCATGTGTAGGAGCACATGATCTTTTCGTTCCCTAGGGAGTTTGATGCAGGGGCATCGCGATTGAGAGAATAGAACCACGTTGGAAAGGAAAAAAATAGTTATGATTTTAATTATCAAAATATATTATAATGTGGAGGAGAATTCAGTTATAAGGCAGTTATAGTTAACCAAAACTTGGAAGGAAAAAGAGAGGTGAGGGATATGTGCCAGAGAGGGATCCCGGTGAATGGTCGATGCCAGAAGAGAAGGGGCAAAGCAAATTGAAGTCTGCATGAAGAATTTTGGAAGAGGCCGCACAACAATGAGAAGATGGTAAAGAACGAATGGGACAAATGTTGTGAAGGAGGCATCATCTGAATGAAAATGCAGATAGGAGTGATGGAGGAAGCTGCGTTCCAAGTAGGGGAATCAAGCCACAACCAAGTGGCGTAATTGAACGAAAATTAGAGTGTATGCTAGATGCAAGAGCCTAGGTCGTGCGATAGGGTAGAAAGGCATATCTATGTAGGAATTGGAAAGAGGAGGATTGCGTGGAATTGCCAGACTAATCAAAGAGGAGTGAAACATGGTGACTTAGATGAACAAAAAAAGAAAGCTTGTTGGTGAGGGGGTGTTTGGTAAAAGGGTGTGAGCAGAGTTAAATGCCACGAGCATATGTCATTCAAGGGGCAAGGTATATGCTAAGTCGTGCATGGAAGGTGGCAGTGTAATGTGATGAGCCCTGCTGGCTCTCCGCTCAAAACCCCCAAATTCTTAAGTCTTTAATTGTTTTTTTAGTTTTTTAAAGAAATCTTATTAGACAGAAGAGAAGGGGCGCAGCATATTTTTGCTCATAAAAGATGATTTTGATCTTATTTCTTCAGAATGAAAGTACAGAATATAATATTAAACACCAACAGATAGATTAAGAATGATAAACATACCAATCAGGCTCCAGATTATTTAAATAAGAAACTGGCCAGGTCTACAGCTGGAAATGGTGAAAACAGGCATAAATGCACGCCACAACTCCAGACAAGGTTTCTCCAGCTCAGAAATTGGTCACAAAGCACTGAAATAGCTAGCCGCCCATGATGGATGCCAAAACCCTCTCAAAAGGAAGGCGTTTTCCTTAACTGCTTCACACGCCTTTCTCAAGGCACAAAAACCAAGGTAGGCCGTACGGCCATGAACAAGAAGGAAATGAATCTCTGAAGAAGAATTCCAGAAGCAAGAAGTACGCCACCAAGAACCCCTCAGTTATTACCAAACACAAATAACTGCATAAATAAAGCTCTGTCTGAAATCTGTAGAACTTCTGTGTGAAGCCCTCAACCGTACGGATTCAGCTGATCTCTCACAGCCTCAAACGTACTCAACACTGAAGAGTTTCCGTTCTCCAATGGACACAATGATCAAACCCTGCTCTCAGGAGAATGCTCAGAGAAAAGATGCACAAGGCAATTCGAAATAATCAAAAGGTGAGTTTCTATTGCCAAAAATGCCTCTTTAAGCAAAAGCACGCATTTCCATAATGCTACGCCCTTTTTAGGTTTCCAAAATATTATAACATTTCAATATATTCCTTTTCAATAGTTGGGCGCACTTTTATAATATTTAAAGTCATTAAAATATTATAATCCTCCTTTTTAAGATTTAAGTGATATAAAAAAAATATGAATAAAGTCAATGTGACTTTATTAAAAGGCGTTTTAAGTTAATAAATTAACTTAATCACTTAAATCCCCATAAAATGCTCAAATCTCAGGATAATCTCGTGCCGTCAGAAGCGATGAACTCCTGGAATGCCAACGCTCACTGGGATCTAAACACTGTCCACTGAAAACACGAACAAACAAACTCTCCAAAATGCACCACTGACCCTCTATCCAAACTGGCTAGCCCACAAGGGTCCAATAAGGGGCTAACGCTCTGTTCCCGAGAACTGTCTAGCGAGGGGACATCACAGTCCGCCCTCCCCGAATTTGCTTGTCCACAAGCAAACTCAAAGCTGGATGCTGAAGAACACTGTCACTCTCCCATGTCGCATCCTCTGCTGGTAGATCCCTCCACTTAACCAAGTATTCCCTGATGACCCGCCTCCGAAGATGACGCTCTCTGGAATCCAAAATGGCCTCAGGTATCAAAATTAATTTGCCCTCATCATCCAGGGGTGGCAAATCAATAGAAGGAATTACGTGTTGTCCCAACGCCTTTTTGAGGCGTGACACATGGAACACGTTGTGAACTCTACTGTCCACCGGAAGATCCAGCTCATAAGCCACTTGACCCACACGTCTGACAACTCTGAAAGGTCCATAGTATCGCGGCTTAAGTTTCTCGGAGCCCTTCTTGCGAAGGGTAGACTGCCTATACGGCTGAAGCATCAGGTACACCAAATCATCGATCTCGAAAGACCGCTCTACTCGTCTCTGATCAGCATATTGTTTTTGCTGATTTTGGGCTTTCTGTATATTTTCCTAAGTGCTCTCATAATATCCTGGTTCTCCTGTAACAAATCACCAGCACTGGGAACTCTACTGTCACTCAGCAATAGATCAAGAAAGCTCGGAGCGTCATATCCATATAACGCTCGATATGGTGTCATCTGGATGCTCATGTGATGGGTGGTGTTGTAACAGTACTCACATAAGTATAACCACCTCACCCATGCCTTCTGCTGCCCTGAACTATAGTTACGCAAGTACCCTTCCACCCATTTGTTGACGATCTCCGTCTGCCCATCTGTCTGGGGGTGGTAGCTGGTACTAGGGGTGAGCTCTGTCCCACAAAGCTTGAATAACTCCTGCCAGAAGTTACTCATAAATCTGCTGTCCCTGTCGCTAACTATACTGCGAGGTAAACCGTGCAGCCTGAATACCTCTCGGAAGAACAAATCAGCAATCTGAGTAGCCGTGTGTGTAGTAGTGATTGCGAAAAAGTGTGCATATTTCGTCAATCGATCTACCACCACGAAAATACTGTCCTTCCCTTGAGCTTTTGGTAAGCCCGTGATGAAGTCCATGGATAAACAATCCCACTTCCTCTCAGGTATAGGAAGCGGCTGTAGAAGACCTGCAGGGTATGTGTGCTCTTGCTTGTTCTGCTGACAAACAAGACATTCCCTGACATACTGGAGAACATAGGACTTGAGACCCTTCCAAGAGAATCTCTCCCGTACCTGCCGATAGGTCTTATAGTACCCGGGATGTCCCGCCATGGGTGAATCATGCAATGACCTCAAAACCCTGTCCCTCATCTCAGAACCTGGGACCAATAAAATCCTCCCTTTGTAGATGATAAGGTCATCTACAAGTGAATACCTGTCATCCAACACTGATCCATCTATGATGCTAGAGGCCCATGGGTCCTTAGCATACTCTGCTACTATCTGATGTCTCCAGTCTTCTGAGACCAATGTAATAGAACTCAAGTGAGGACGGCGAGATAACGCATCAGCAACCACATTCTGAGTGCCCTTGACATAAGAGATGTCAAAATCGTAAGACTGAAGCTTGCTGACCCATTTTTGTTGTCTCTCATTAAGATCTCGCTGCCCAAGAAAATGCTTCAGACTATTATGATCGGTTTTCACAGTGAACTTACTACCAATCAAGTATTGCCTGAATTTGGCCATCGCATGCATGATAGCCAACATTTCCTTATCATAGATACTAAAACTCCGTTCTGGCCCTCTTAGCTTTCTGCTCTCAAAAGCAATAGGGTGACGATCCTGCATAATAACTGCACCAATACCCTCACCACTGGCATCGCAATGTAACTCAAAGGGTTTAGTGAAGTCCGGTAAAGCCAAAACAGGACACGAAGTCATGAGAAGTTTGAACTTCTCAAAGCACGCTTGTGCTAGTGGGGTCCACTCAAAAGCACCTTTCTTAGTCAAATCGGTTAGTGGCGCAGCATGCCGCGAGAACCCACTAACAAACCGACGATAGAAAGCACACAATCCTACAAATCCCCTGAGCTGTGTCAAAGTCTCAGGTGTAGGCCAATCAATGATGGCTCGAACCTTCTCTGGGTCCATGCTGACTCCTGCACCGCTGATGATGTGTCCCAGATATAAAAGTTCTGCCATGCCCAATGCACACTTGGACTCCTTGGCATACAAGGACTCCCTGTCAAGTATACTCAGTACCTCATCCAAGTGTACCATATGTTCTTCCCATGATTTACTATAAACCAGGATGTCGTCGAAGAACACTAAAACAAATTTCCTCAAATGAGGATGGAAAACCCTGTTCATTGTCGACTGAAACGTGGCTGGAGCATTGGTTAACCCAAATGGCATAACCAAAAAATCAAAGTGTCCACAGTGACATCTGAACGCCGTTTTCTCTATGTCCTCTTCTCGGACTCTGATCTGGTGATAACCTGTTCTCAAATCAATCTTTGAGAAGTAGCAAGCTCCATGAAGCTCGTCTATCAACTCATCTATCCGAGGAATAGGATACCTGTTCTTAATGGTTTTCCTGTTGAGCATTCTGTAATCGATACACATTCTAAGTGTACCATCCTTTTTCTTCACCAAAACAACTGATGAAGCAAAGGGCAACTTACTCGGCCTGATGTGCCCCATAGCTAACAGCTCCTGAATAGTCTTCTCAATCTCATCTTTCAGACGCTTGGGGTGCCGGTAAGGAGTAATCATAATTGGTTTCGTGCCCTCCTCCAGCTCTATAATATGCTCAATACCTCTATCAGGAGGCCTGCCTGGTGGAATAGCACTGAATACCTTCGCATGTTTGATTCGAAGTTCCTGCACATCTGGATGGTATGGAGAAGCTTGCTGATCCAACTGTGAAGGCATTAGCTTGCATTCAGCAGCCCACTCTACCATATCATTACGAATCAAACGCTCCATTCGCCGAAGTGAAATCTCCCTAAGGTTGCTGTCCCTGATGGCTTTGAGAATATGATTTGTGCCATCAATGGTGAACTTCATCTCCATGTCACGCAAATTAAGCGTGAACTCTCCTATTGCATGAAGCCACTTCATGCCAAGAACTACATCAGTTCCACCCATGTTTACCACATAAAAATCTGCCTTGAACTCGAAATTATTAAGTTTCAAAGGCAAGTCAGGTATCATCCTCTCACAATCGAGAGTGTTCCCATCTGCAACCCTCACACGTATACCTTCAAACTGCTGAGTTTGAATACCCCGTTTCTCTACCAACCGTGAATCGATGAAGTTATGGGTTGCACCTGTATCAAGGAGAGATATGACCCTTTGACCAGCTAGGATCCCACGGAGTCTGAAAGAACCCTCTTTCTGCATGCTGGACATATGAGCCTCCTTAAGTTCTGTTTCCTCTGCAATTTCTGCTTCATTTTCTGATTCTTCCCCATCTGTATCATAGATTGGAGCTCGCTGATCAGAAAAATCAGTCAATGGTTCTTCCTCATAAAACCACTCCATATGCTTGTTTTGCCCTTTTGGTTTGAGGGGGCAATCGTGATTAAAATCATACGGACCTTTGCAATAAAAACAGAGTTTTCTCCTTCTCAAATCATTCATGGTTTCTCGATCTAAAGGGGCTGCAAATTTCTTTTTCTGATCTGTATTATCAGCCTTCTTTGGATCTGATTTATTTTCCGTGTATGATGTTGTAGGCTTCGAGCTCGAGCTAAAAGGCTTACGAGGTGTAGATAGCTCCATGCTGCGAGCTTTCCTCATTGCCTCCTGTAAGGTAGGTGGATCAAATGCTTTTATCCAACCTTTCATGGGCTCGAAAAGACCTTCAATAAATAATATGACCAGCCTTCTCTCTGAGATCCCTGTCACCATAACAGATAGTCTTTGGAATTCACCAATGTACGATTCCAAGCTACCTAACTGTTTCAGCTGTGCTAAATCTCTGAAGAAAAGCTCAGGATCCCTTCTGTCAAATCTCTCTACCAGTCTATCAGTAAACTCCTGGTAAGAGGTAATCCTGTCATGATGAAGGGTAGTCATACCATGAATCCACCAGTCATGTGCTACGCCATCTAGATGAAGTGCTGCAAAGCGAATGGCATCCACCTCAGGCATGGGGCGTAGTGTCAGGAAAGTATCCAGTTTACTAACCCAGGCACGTGCTGTAACTCTGCCACTGCCATCAAAATGTACTAAAGTTAGTTTGCTGGTTGCCTGTTTAAGATCACTCTGTTTGTGTCTAGGGCGCCTGTCATTCCTGTTTCTGGTGTGCTCTCTCTTCTGGCTCATAAACCTGTCAAAGTTAAGGTGCTCCTTAACCCTTGGTGGCAAATTATCCCACTCATCATGCATCGCCATAATATTATCTGCAAAATTTATTTCACCACCTTGTTCAGCTTCATCCACTTCCTCAGCATCATCTCTGGTGAACGTGGGAAATGTAGCTCTCTCATAGGTGCGTACTGGATCTATAATCCTCTGTGGCTGTCTATGGATACTGCCATCTCTATCTGAATCCAAACTACGAGCTCTGTTTAATGACAAATTCTGAACATTCGTGCTGAGTTGTTGAAGAATAGTTGCAACCTGCTCTTGCCCTGCAACCATGCCTCTAAGCACGTCTTTGGCTTCTCTGTCCTCATCATCCCAGTTATTTCTGTGAGAACTTTCTCCAGCCCTGTTCGCCATATTGTCAAAATCTAATTCCTCCTCCTGATCTGCAAACGGAAATGGTGGAAATGGATTCTGGTCGCCTCTTTGATTTCTAGGGCCACCTCTGAAATAGGACTTACCAAAACCCTCTCTGTTTGACTTCATAAATTCTCAAACCCCACAAGCTGGCAGGATGTGAGCTCTGATACCACTGTGATGAGCCCTGCTGGCTCTCAGCTCAAAACCCCCAAATTCTTAAGTCTTTAATTGTTTTTTTAGTTTTTTAAAGAAATCTTATTAGACAGAAGAGAAGGGGCGCAGCATATTTTTGCTCATAAAAGATGATTTTGATCTTATTTCTTCAGAATGAAAGTACAGAATATAATATTAAACACCAACAGATAGATTAAGAATGATAAACATACCAATCAGGCTCCAGATTATTTAAATAAGAAACTGGCCAGGTCTACAGCTGGAAATGGTGAAAGCAGGCATAAATGCATGCCACAACTCAGGTGCAAAAGGTTTATCCCATTTCGAGAGAAATTGGTGAGTCCTAAAACAAGCGAAATAATAGCAGCCATGATGGATGCAAAACCCTCTCTCAAAAAGAAGAGTTTTCAGCAAAAGCGCTTCCTGCGCTTTCTCAAGGCACAAAATAAAAGGTAGGCCGTCTGACCATGGTTTCAAGAAATGAATCTCGGAAGAGAAAATTCGGGGCTCAAAGAAGTCTACAAGAACCCTCGGTTATTACAAACACAAATAACTGCATAAATAAATCTCTGTCTGAAATCTATAGAACTTCTGTGTGAAGCCCTCAACCGTACGGATTCAGCTGATCTCTCACAGCCTCAAACGTACTCAACACTGAAGAGTTTCCGTTCTCCAATGGACACAATGATCAAACCCTGCTCTCAGGAGAATGCTCAGAGAAAAGATGCACAAGGCAATTCGAAATAATCAAAAGGTGAGTTTCTATTGCCAAAAATGCCTCTTTAAGCAAAAGCACGCATTTCCATAATGCTACGCCCTTTTTTAGGTTTTCAAAATATTATAACATTTCAATATATTCCTTTTCAATAGTTGGGCGCACTTTTATAATATTTAAAGTCATTAAAATATTATAATCCTCCTTTTTAAGATTTAAGTGATATAAAAAAATA
>VDFB02372565.1:0-43227 GCA_007258455.2 Sequoia sempervirens
GGCAGATTTAGGAGATCTCCACATTATCTAATTACAGGGAAATACATCATTTATTTATTTTTTTAATTAAAAGAAATCATTCTAAACCCTATATAGGATACATTGATACTTCAAAACCTCTGAAGAGATTCCAGTTAATACATATATGTCAAGTAACATTCATAAGGTTTACAAAATCTTGATCACTCTCTAGAATAGCCCATTAAACATGGGTTGTGCTTGAATGTACTACATAATTGATATAACACAACCACTCTGCATATCAGCTTGAGTTATAGGCTCTTTATTGCGACAAGAGGTAATCACTCTTACGATCACATGCTATAGTACATCCTATCACGGTAAACTTGGAGACAAGCTTCGAATGCACCCAATGATGATTATTGACACCTACATTATACAGCCACAACTACATTAAATAGGTGCCTCCATTTCTATCACAAAATAGCCACATTAAACTTGGGTCACACATGAATGCATCACGTATTTGTTATAGCACAACTGTGCCAAATGACCAATACAGTTATGGACCACATAATTACATTCACAAGAATCTGTTCCTCCGTTGTGATCTTATGGTGATTCCACACAACAAAATCTGGACATGAAATTCTCAAAACCTCTACAAATGAAATCTGATGAGATATTGCTTTAAAATATGATTTTCAAACCTGGAACTACAAATCTGACTTACTGAATTCTGCAAAAAGACAATGACTATCCTCAACCTAGTGATATCTTCTTGAATTTTTTCTGATTTTTCCCAAGAAAATCGTCGGTAGTTCTCCTAAGCGCCTAAATTAAGAGAACAAAACTCTTGTCGCAATACATCAGGCGCGAACTCACTTTTCTTTATGTCGGCCACAATTTGATTTTTTTAATTTTTCATGTTTGTCGAACATTCGACGAAAATAATAGCCGACATTTCGACGAACACCAGATTCGTCGATATTTCGACGGACATCGGGGATAAACTTTCGAAACAATTGGAAATTACACATCAAATTTTACAAGCACCCGACGAACATCGAATTTTACATATTTTGTCGGACAGTTTCGTCGTATTTTGCAGTCAAATGTATTAGTGTGGCACCGAGACCCTTGGTTAGACCTATGATGGAGCATGTGATTGTTTTGTCCGTTGTGAAGGATAGTGTCAAGCTAGACACCTTGGACTCCATTAGCTCACTCACTCAGAGCCTTGTACAATATGTGAGGCCTCTAGTAGATCCTAATATGGGCGAGACTTCTAAACTCAGAGTTACAGTCCACTTTTGTGACTCTTGCGACGGTGATGTTTGCACATATGATCATGAGATTACTTAGAATGTAGCTACATAGGATACATCAATTGCACAAGAGATGACTATGATAGATGCCTTGTTGAATGAAACATTCGGCATTGATACTCAAGTAAATTTCAATAAGTTCATTTAATTTTATTTATTAAATTTTATTCTAAAATATAAGAATTACTAAATTAGTAGAATCATTATGATAAAAATTCAAGGTTTAAGTGTTGATAATACTTGTATTGTTCCCCTAGACCCCTATTTATTTGCGTCGTCGAGTCCACAGGTATGTAACTAGTAAAGAAATATAATTATTACATGTGAATAATTGAACCTTATATGAATGGTTTTCTCATAACTCACTTTGTATGTCCAACAATTTGATGGTGGACCTTTGACATCGACACCTCACAATTATCATTGTCAATGAACTTCACTTAGGTAACCTTCATTTATTAATGGTTTTGTAAAACAATGTTAAGTAGTTTTGGTAATTGAACAACATTTATTGTTTCATTTTCAAATGTTGACATCAAATATTCCTATCGATGTTTGTGGCACAATGGACCATGGTGTTGTTGCAATAGTAGCAAGTTCTGATCCTTTGATATAGGTATGCGACAGATTGGTAAATTTCATATTATATTTGTTCTTTTATTGGTCTATTATTGAAAAATTTAATGATACTCGTATATAGTTTAATTGTTATCTTGATGCTTGCTATAGGGGCTTATCACTCCAAATCATGAACGTGCCCCTGTTGTGGATGAGCATGTTGATTATTTGCATGCAGTAAGCGATTATTATGTGATATGTCATTTCACAATTCAATTTCTATATATTAATGTCTATACTTTTTATTGTATTAGTTGGGCATCCAAAGTAGTGCAGAGAGGAGGATGAGTGAGTGCACTCAAAAGATACCAGCATCACATGCATCTCCATCTAGCTGATAGTCAAAGGAAACTCACAATCTATTTCCTTCCCCTAGTGGGAAATGACTATGTATTAGGGTCCTTTGTTATATGCCTACGTGGCATTTTTGAACATATGTTTTGTATTATGGATATGTGATATTTTATGTCCATATGGATTTTTGCAAGCCTGTATGCTTTATTGGATATATTGTATACTTTTATTGACATATAACATTGTATGGTCTTATGGATTTTTGGTTAATACAAATCTTATTTTACCACTATTTTTTATTAAATAATCAAGGTTAGGAACCTAATCCCATATAAAAAGTGAAGACAACAAAACAAACTGGAGCAAACAACATCTAGTCAAGAACAACAAAGATCAACAAAAATAGCACTAAGGAAACATGCCTAGTGATAGTTACATTTTTCAAAAACCCCTTATCATAATAAAACATACCCAAAAATGAAGGAGCATACCCACAAAAATATTGCAAATAGCCCAAACCATAGGCATGGCCAAAATAGATGATACGAGGATCTAGATAGTTACATTTTACCACTATTATTAGGATGAGGATCTAGATAAATTTATGTGTGTATGTATGTGTGAAATCTTTATGATACAGAGCATTGAAAAGTTTGAGATTTCTATAGAATTAAAAATAGTAAATATGTTTTATTTATTTTCTCATCCTTACATGGCATACTCTTGAGGAAGATGTATGGATATTATTTTATAATTTCATCTATTTATATATTATTCTCTATTTTCTTTTATTTGCTAATGTTACATGTGTGTATAGATTGCATTCCATGAAGGATGATGATTATTATAATAGTTGAACTATTTTCATGTGTATCATCTCAGGGGTGTTACTTGGGTTATCATGATGATACATTGTTTGATGTTTGAAGCACAACACTTGAAACAATGCAATGATGTGTGATGTGAATTTTTCTTTGCAATTTGTGTTGGAGTTATATTTGACCTTGCTAAAGCCATGTTAGAAACTACAAAATGTTGGTAAAAGTATAGTTATTTCCAAGTCCTATCTTGTGTATAGTAATTTGACCATTACTAGGGTATTTCACATTTGTTGGAGATAGATTGATGATCTTAGCACAATTATGAGCATTTGGTAGTTTATTTGGTGTGCAATAGACCATAATTTTACCACAACAATCACAAGCCATGAGAATGGTATTGGCATTACTATAAAAATCAATATTAGTTGTTCCACTTAGATCAATTCCCTCTCTTTATAAAGCAATAGTCTCTTGCATTATCTATAAAGTAGGTGCAAAACCTTGATCTATATTTGTTACTTAGTGAACCATTTGGATTGTTTTGGGAGCTAGCTCACTTTAACTAGACTCTATATAGGCATAGAATAATTTTATGTAAAGATGTCTTCCAAAATCTAATCTATCTTTACCATTACAAGTTGTGTGTCAATTGATAGTGAATTGTGAAAATCTAATTATGAATAGTTGTATGACATAATATTCTTTATCTAGCTGGAAAATGTGTTGAGCATGAAATCATTTTATGAATCTAGTATCTCTTACTACCCACTAACACAACTATATTGCGAGGATTGGCACTATATATACACTTGTGACTATGCATATATATCAATGTCCAAGGAGTACATTACATACTTCTATTAGCACTACATCATGAAATTACTCTTTCTAAAAAGGAAAAAAGAGCATATGAAAAGCAACAATGGAGAGTAACACATGTACCTTGGGTATTTTAGGAGTTAAACCATCTCTATTTGTACTACTATAAATGAAGAATGGTTAGAAAATTTAGTTAGTTAATGGTTGCTACAAAAATGAGGTTCTTCATGCTACTACCATTGATCATAAATTATAGTGTCTACCCTTTCACCCACATCTATGTTCATGGAATAATCACCTTGGTTCAACTTTTGACATGGTTGTTTGTGTGGTTTTGACTAAAATGATAGGATTTTTGTTAATAGTTCCTTTTGAGGGCTTGATGTCATCATCGTCTACTTTGTGCTACTTAAGAGAAGTTTTTGAAATTTAAATTGGTAGGGTGGATTCTATCTCCCTATCCCAAATTAAAATCAACCATGTTTTATTTCTAATGGTGCACTCTTTCCCATTATGAAGTTTATGGTTTACACTATAGAATTCAAGCATGGAAATCAACATTGGAGCACTTCTATTTTTGTGTTTGTTGCACCATTTACTTGGCAAAACAATTTTCTCTTTTTTGAAAGAAATGTCTTCTTTGGTGTGGTGATTTTTCCCACTTTCCCTTCTACTTGAACTCTTCCTTAATGGTTCTCACATAGTGATAGGATTCTCATATCTTCTTGATTTAACTAGATTCATCTTAAACTAATTGGATGCTCATAGGTTTCAATGGTACTCGAGGACTTAATGTTGCTCTAACTCAAACAATCCTAACCTCACATAGAGATCATGAAATAAAATGGTGTAGGCTTTGACTAACTAGTCATGTCCATTTTTTGATTATGACCATTGCATGTAACAACCACATAGACATCTCATGTACCCATGCCCTACCCTTGTGCTATCTCCACTTCTAGAGAAAGTGTCGACACGATGTAGCCTAGAACATTCAAGAGAGTTGGGGTGCAAAATAGGACCATGCACAATGTAGACATGCCCACCTAAACATTTTGGATTTGATGGTTCATCCCCATGACACACAAAACAAAAAATAGGCTACCTTGCAACTTGACATTGCATGCATCTAATGGTTTTTTGGGTAGCATATAAACTTTCACCACAACGAAATGGTTTCAAGTATTCAAAATATAAGAGAGGTTTTTGTAAAGGGGCCTCACACTCACCTATAGGTTCAGACAGAACATTCAAATGTTCCACCAACTTTGAGATACAACATGTCAAAGTTTGAAATTTTTTTGCACTTAGGTATCTTAAGAGAAAGCATCGACACAGTGTAGCCTGGAACATGTTCGAGAGATTTGGGGTGCAAAAAAAGACCATTCCTAGTTTAAAAAATCCCACTTGGACGTGTTGGCACTAACGGTTTGGCCCAATGAAGAACAAAACAAAAATCAGTCTACCTTGCAACTTCACATTGCATGCATCTGACAATTTTTGGGGCAACAGAAAAACTTTCACCATGGCCAAACGACCTAGAGATATGAAAAAATAAGAGAGGCCATTATAGAGGGACCCTATTTGACATTGTACCTTCAAATGGAAAATTTCTAAGTGCCATGATTTTTGAGAAACAACTCGTCAAAGTTTTCCACTTTTTGGCACTTAAGACTCTTAAGAGAAAGCATCAATACAACGTAGTTTGAAATGATCCAACATGTTGGGGTGAGAAATAAAACCTTTCCTAGCATAAACCCACCCACCTAGACATGTTCGAATTGTTATTTTGGTCACATGACAAACAAAATAAAAACTATGCCACCTTGCAACTTTCTCTTCAATGCATTTGACACTTTTTCCAATGTGTGAAAAATTGTCACCATAGACAAATGGATTGGAGATATGAAAAATAGAGATATTTTATTGTAGAGGAACCCTACATGATCCTATACCTTCAAACAAAATTTTTCTAAGTGCCATGTTTTTTGAGAAATAGCTCATCAAAGTTCACCACTTTTTCTCACTTAGGGCTCTTAAGAGAAAACACTTACACAATGTAGCCTGGAACAATTTGACATGTTGAGGTGTGAAACAAGACCTTTCCTACCATAAAACCACCCACCTAGACATGTTGGAACTGGCATCAGGAAAATTCACTACCAACAATTCACCCCCAATAACTCACCATAAACAATGCATCATCATGACATATTCATCGCGTATATAATTCACCACCAACAATTCATTGCGTATGCCTTTTTTGTGTGTTATATAAAATATTTGTATTTTTTCTTTCTTGGGTGCTCTTGGCCACTTAAATATTGAAAAATGTATATGTGGTGAATATACCATGGCGATGGATTGTTTGTGGTGAATTGTATGCGTGATGAACTGCTGGAGGTGAATTATTGGGGGTGAATTTCTGGTGGGGAATTGCTAGTGGTGAATTTCCTAGAGTCATTAGAATTGTCAATTTGGTCACACAATGAACATAACAAAAATTATTCTACTTGCAACTTTCTCTTCAATGTATTTGATGCTTTTTTCAACCTACAAAAAAATTTCACCACGGCCAAATGGATTGGAGATATGAAAAATTGAAATATTTTATTGTAGAGGGATCCTACGTGACCCTATACCTTCAAACAAAATATTTCTAAGTCACTTTTTTTGAGAAATAGCTCGTCAAAGTTTGAATTTTTTTGGCACTTAGTGCTCTTAAGAGAAAGCATTGACACAATGTAGCTTGGAATGATCTGGCATGTTAGGTTCAAAATAATACCTTTCCTACCATAAACTCATCCACTCAAACATGTTGTAACTGTTGGTTTGACTGCACGACAAACAAAAAAAATATGCCACCTTGCAACTTTCTCTTCATTAGATTTGACACTTTTTTCAATGTGCAAAAACTTGTCACTATAGCCAAATGGATTGGAGATATGAAAAATTGAGAGAGATTATTTTAGAGGGACCCTACATGACCCTGTACCTTCAGATGAAATGTTTCTAAGTGCCATGGTTTCCAAGAAATAGCTCATCAAAGTTCACCATTTTTTGGCACTTAGGGCTCTTAAGAGAAAGTGCAGGTACAATGTATCCTGGAACAATCCGACATGTTGGGGTGTGACATAAGACCCTTCCTACCATAAACCCACCCACTCAAACATTTTGGAATTGTCATTTTGGTTGCATGATAAACAAAACATAAATTATGCCACGTTGCAAATTTATCTTCAATTCATTTGATGCTTTTTCAACATGTGAAAACTTGTCACCATAGCCAAATGGATTGGAGATATGAAAAACATGGAGAGTTTATTGTAGAGGGACCCTACATGACCATGTACCTTCAGAAAAAATGTTTCTAAGTGCCATGGTTTTCAAGAAATATCTCATCAAAGTTTATCACTTTTTCACCCTTAGGGCTCTTAAGAGAAAGCATTAGTACAATGTAGTTTGGAATGATCCAGCATGTTGGGGTGCAAAAAATAACCTTTCCTAACATAAACCCACCCACCTAGAAATGTTGGAACTATCTATTTGGTTGCATGATGAACAAAATAAAAATTATGTCACATTGCAACTTTATCTTCAATTCATTTGACACTTTTTTCAACGTGTGAAAACTTGTCACCACAGCCAAATGGATTGGAGATATGAAAAATTGAGAGAGGTTATTGTAGAGGGACCCTGCATGACCCTATATCTTTAGATGGAATATTTCTAGTGCCACAGTTTTTGAGAAATAGCTCATCAAAGTTTGCCACTTTTTGGCACTTAGGGCTCTTAAGAGAAAGCATCAATGCAATGTAGCCTAGAATGATCCAGCATGTTGGGGTGAAAAATAGGACCATTCCTAGCATAGATCCACCCACCCAAATGTGTTGGAACCATCAATTTGGTTGCACAATGAACAAAATGAAAATTAAGCCACGTTGCAACTTTCTCTTCAATGTATTTTACATTTTTTGAACGTGCGGAAAATTGTCACCACAACCAAATGGATTGGATAGATGAAAAAATGGGAGATTTTATTGTAGAGGGACCCTACATAACTTTACACCTTCAAACAAATTTTTTCTAAGTTCCACGATCTCTAAGAAATAGTTTGTCAAAGTTTGCCACTTTTTCACACTTAGGGCTCTTAAAAGATAGTGTCAATACAATGTAGCTTGGAATGATATGGCATGTTGGGGTGTGAAATATGATCTTGCCTAGCATAAACCCACCCACCCAGATGTGTTGGAATTTTCAATTTCGTTGCACGATGAACAAAACAAAAAATTATGCCACGTTGCAACTTTCATTTCAATGCATTTGATGCCTTTTCAACGTGCGAAAACTTGTCACGACAACCAAATGGATTGGAGATATGAAAAACTAAGAGAGGTTATTGTAGAGGGACCCTACATGACCTTGTACCTTTATATGAAATGTTTCTAAGTTTCATGGTTTCTTAGAAATAGCTCGTCAAAGTTCACCACTTTTTTGCACTTAAGACTCTTAAGAGAAAGCGTTGATACAATGTAGCCTGGAACGATTTGGCATGTTGGGGTGCGAAACAAGACCTTACCTACCATAAAACCACCCACACGAATGTTTTGGAACTATCAGTTTGGCCGCACAATGAACAAAATAAAAATTATGCCACCTTACAACTTTCTCTTCAATGCATTTGATGCTTTTTTCAACATGCAAAAACTTATCACCATAACCAAATGGATTGGAGATATGAAAAATTGAGAGAGGTTATTGTAGAGGGACCCTACATGACCATGTACCTTCATAAAAAATGTTTCTAAGTCCCATGGTTTCTGAGAAATAGTTTGTCAAAGTTTGCTACTTTTTCACACTTAGGGCTCTTAAGAGAAAGCTTAGGTACAATGTAGCCTGGAATGATTTGACATGTTTGGGTACAAAATAGGACCTTACAAAACTCTAGTGTAATACCTCATTCATAAGCTTCATCCATAAACCTCCTTAAATTGTGTAATGGATGGAATGTAATACTCTACTTGGGTTAAAAAATTATGCAGGATTGATGGGTTATTATGAATCAACTTATAATATATATCAATTAACTTTGTTGTAATACCTCATTCATTAGCCTCATTAAATTTGTGGATAGATTATATAGGTTGAATCAAAGCACTAGACACTCAAAGAGATCTTGTCTAGTCTTGAATGTGATTTTGCATGCCATCCTCCTCAATTCACACTCATAAGAATTATTTAAGGTGATTCTTAAACTCATTTTCCTTTGAAATTTTTTTCCAGTATAGACCTATATTAGGAAGCAAGCAATTGGGTAGAAATTCAATTTCATGATAAATTAGCGTATTGGGGGCAGCCCTGATGGCTCTTCAAAGAGCTCATTGAGCCAATATTTGAGCTCATCTATACCCTTTTTCTCTTTGTTGGTATGTAGCACATGCATCGTCTTATCTTTAGCCACTTTTTCTTCTTTCTTACCCTTCAACATCAACAATCCAAACTTGCCATTGACATTAATTAGCCACCTTGCTTGAGTTGTACTTAACATTGACATTAAATGGAATAATATCAACAATCACTTCACCCTTGAAGCATATGATGAGTCCAAAATTAATGACATACTAGGTATTGGCTAAGATTTATATGCCTCGTTTCAGCCATCCCAACAAATAAGGACTCAAATTATTCTCAATTTACAACCCAGGCCCATTGATTGGAGATTAAGAAATCAAGTCTTCTTAAGAACAAGTGTCAAATAGTACATTTTTCTTTCTTCCTTTGAGTTGTAGCTTGAAGTAGAAGAGTTTAGTTAGCATGTTCTCATCTCAAAATTCACTACTTCCCTATTGGAATCAAGGAACACTGAGAGGGGGGGGTGAATCAGTGTTCTTCAAAATTTAACTTTATTAACCTGATCTTTAAACCACGTATAACATTGAACCAAAGGAAAGATGCAAGAACACAAAGCAATCAACCACAACACCATAACACAAGGATTTTTTACGTGGAAACCTTGTTAGGGGAAAAGCCACAGTGGAGGTCAATCCACAATATGAGTATACTCAAATATAAGTGTTTACAAATGGGAATGCACATGCATTCAAGCACACTGCCTAGAGTTCACTGCTCATATACAAAAAGAAGACTCACTATCTTACAAAAGTATTTGGATTACATCCAGAAGATTTGAACTGAGATAATAGCATCTACTAATGCCTAATTTTAGTTCTGATTAAGCACATCAATCGCATTGTTGACCTTCTATTGGATTCTACTCTTCTGCTATGTCTGCTTTAATTCAGATCATAAATCCTTTTCTGCACAAGTGAAACTATGCATAATCACTTTACAATCCTTTTGAATTTTGCAACACACATCAACACACTTCGTACATACCTCCAAATGATATAAATGATCACTTATACATATTTGCAACTAAAGATTTAATCAACCACATGTCGGCTTCAACAAAATATAAACTATTTACAAACTATCGGATCAATCCATAAATAATTTTCAATGCACACCAACCAAAGTCAGCCACAACATAGTGAGGACCCAAAACAATATCCTCAAACATGAAAACACTTCAAACAATTTTTACTCAAAGATCCACAACATTCTACAATCATCAAGTCGGCTTTCTTGCACTGTTAGATAGAAAATCAATCAACCAGATCTTCTAACTTTCACACAAATCAATACGAGGCTCTAAGATTCAAAGATAATATAGATCAAACATCGAACAACCTTCCCTAAGATCCAAAACACAAAATGATAACATAGAATTGCATATGAATCGATGAACACAACTTTGTTGGATGCTCTATTCTAGCTTGACAGTTAATCACTAAACTTCAATCTGACTTCTGGTACGAAGAAATAATTACATGTGGATCGAATCATTTACTAGGGTTTCCATCAATGACAACACTAGATGACTTGTGCAGTGTCTATTTCCAACAATCTCCCCCTTTGGCATTGATGACAACACTTAGTGAAAAATGACTAAGTGTTAGATCAGTACCAACATGAATACACTGCCAACCTTCAAAACTTCAAAACACAACTCCCACTAAGATGATTATGACATTTTTCACTATCCCACTCTCCCCCTTTGACATCAATGGAAAAGGCAAGAAATCCGCACACCAAAAATCAAACAAAATTGCTATGAACATCTTCATATGTACAAACATGCTTCTACAACTTACATAAACTTGAATATATCTACAAAATTACTCTTCAATAGGCTCAAACTAGTGTCCCGACCCTTTTTGAAACTCTCCAAAATAGTCATGTGACCATAGAATAAGTAAGATTGCATCTCTGTTGACTCAAGGTTTGTCGAATCACTGACAGCCATAGCATCTTGTGCTTCCTTCAATGCACTAAGCATTGTCTCCATCTTAGGACCAATTAATCCTCTGAGCTCAAAAACCCTTTCAACAATTTTTTCTTCTTCATGCTTCAAATTTTTAATTTTTTCAAGCAAGGATATGACTTGACCTTCTTGCTTTCCAATAGAAACAGTTAGAGGATCAAATGCTTGAGAGATATATTCTAATTGTTTCTCATATTCCTTCATTTTTTTCAGTGTCCTCAGTGAACTTAGACAATGATAAGCATGAATTATAAATGTTTCCACCTTCAGACAAAGCACCTTGAATATTCTTTACATAGGTAGCTAAAAAATATTTATCATTAGCAATCATTCCCTTCAATCTATTGAACCTTTTAGCATCAAATTCCTTTTGAACCTTATCCATATCTAACATTTCAAGTGACTCAAAGTGAGTACTTACATAATTGACAAGTTTCTTCAGTTGACCGGATGGAGAATCAGATGAATCCTTGACATATGTAGGCATGATTTTCTCAAGGATACCGGATGCAAGACTCAACAACTCATTGTCTTCAATATGAGATTTTAGTATTTCCCCCCTTGCCTTGGCCTGAGCAAATGATGCTACCTTCATCTTCTCAATGGGAGATAGAGTGGCCAAGTTGATAGGAACTTTAACTAGTTCAAGATCAAACTCCTCCTTTTGTTCTTCCAAAAACTCATTTACTGCCTTAGCAGTGTCTCTTGCTTCCACAACAATCTCTTTCACTTCAGCCTTCTTCTCTTTAGTCATTGATTCTTCCTTAGCTTCAGGAATCTCAATTTCATCAACTAACAAAACTTTAGGAGCTTCAGTCTCAATAGGTATTTCAACATCTTGCATGTCAATAGGATTTAGACTATCCTCAAATATATCTTCTTTTCCTTCTAGCTTCTCTCACAACTTTAGTTGATATCCCCATGCTTTTTGCAAAAGCTTCAACTTCCTTTCTCACCTTCTAGATTATCATTGGCTTCTTCAATTGTGCATGAACTTCCATATTCTTTTCCTCAAAGGTACCAAACCTTTCTTTTGTTGGATCCCAAGGTTTACTTAGCAAGTGTTGAGCATATAACTCCAAAATGTGTTCCTCAACCTCATATCCCATAGGCATTATCCACACTGTTCTAGGTTCTACAGCTTCCATTAAGCACTGATCAATATCAACCATGAAGAAAATTGTGTCCTTATATTTTTCCACAATAGAAGTAGGAATCCTTTCCCTAGCTTGCATTTCATTCTTAAAACTCTTGAAATAACCCCAAATAGTAGTTTTTCTAGCTTTGTTGTCATCAATTCCATACAAGATGTCTCTAATTTGAACAGCTACCAGTTTATCACCTTTCCAATGCACTTTTCCAACTCCCATAATTTCATTCATGAAATAGAAGAAGAGGCACAAAAACAAATTACCATACTTGAAAGAATTCTTCTTATCCTTCTTGATTTTTCCAAGATTCTCAATTAACTAGCTCCGGAGTAACTCACATAGGTCATATTCTACATTTTCTTTGACCATCTGATATGCTACATAAATTGTTGTACTGGATATAGAATTATCTCGGTTGGAGTGATAGATTTTGTACCCAATGAACATAGAGGGAAATATAACATCCACTTCGATGATATCATTGATTTTCATGGCTCTCTTGTCAAAAATTGAACCGGTTGCATCTGTAATTGTTTGGTTTTTCACGGATTTCAATGTCGGCAACCCACCGAATGAATTCAAACCAGTAACAATCCTTATAGCTTCCTTTGTAATCTTGAAAAGCTGACTTAACCACATGAACTCAACATGCCCTCAACTCAATTTATACTGAACCCATTCATTTTCTTCAAACATGAGAAACTTCACAATCTACGTGAACTTCTCCTCCAAGGTTTTGAATTTAGGTTTTACACAGAAATCTTCTCCCACAATGTGATTGGTGTACAAATTTAGCAACTGGGAGCTTCCTAACTCTTCAACATTTACATGAATGTATTCCCTAATATCTTCGATATGCAAAATGCCATACGGAACAAAAGAAAAAGCACCTAATGGTTCTATCTTGATGGATTTGAACAGGTGCCATTTGAATTTCGGACAAGGCCTATCCTTAATATCAACAACCAATGGAGCAGCCATTTCTAGAATTTTCAAGTTCATGAGTTTATAGATAAATACCTTTCGCCAGATTAGGGTTTGATCGCCGAATTTCATTTAGACTTGTATCTCATCAAATTTTGCTTGTAGAGATCTTCAAACTTCTTCTCAAAATTCAATGTGACAAAAGAGGGATATAAATGAATTTTTATCATTCGCGCACCTAACTTTTTCATCGCAATAAATGTTTTTTCTCTAGGTCTTCCGGATACTCTATTTTCATAGATTGCGAAAGAAAATTCTTTTGTGGACCTTCAATTTTGCATAAGTTTCATTTACAAGAGATCCCAAAACATCTACACATCACTAATGCAATCATTGAAATCTGCCACATCCCCATACCAACTACCATCAAAGGGGTTAAATGATTTTCTTGAGAACTCCCCCTAGGCTAGAGGCCATAAACTAATTCTCAAAGGAATTTCCAGTACTAGATTATGGTGCTGGCTCATTTCCTACAATAGAAGGGCTCTTCTTTACCCATTTCTTCTTCATTTGCTTCCTGATCTCATATGTAGTAACTTTTCATTTTCCCTTTTCATCCTTTTGCATGTTTTTCCTTTGATTTATCAAACCCTTTTTGCTTCTACATAATCTAGCAATGTGACCAGATTTGTTGCAATTATAGCAAACCACATTTTTTTGTTTAGACCAGTTGTTCCATTGATTTTCTCTTGATCTACACTGGTTAGCAATATGACCAAATCTATTGCAGGTATAACATCTGACATTTCTATTAAAAAAAGTTGTTCATCATATTTCTACATTCAACTGACTTATGACTGTACTTATTGTAATTGAAACACTAACCGAAGAATGATGGACCACTTAGATTCATTATGCTTCTACATTGAGCAACCATATGACCAAATTTATTGCAAACTAAATAGTAACCATTGAACCTTTGAGCATTAAGTTGTCTTACCGAATACCTTATGTTGAAAAAATAAGGACAGACAACTGAGAGGGTGGGTGAATCAATTGTCATAGAATATTTAAACTTTTCAAACTTAACTTAACTTGATCTCAGATCTAATGAATGAACAATAAACCACATACAATTAGCACATCAGAAAGAGAGAGAACATCAAGATTTTTTATGTGGAAACCCTATTAGGGGAAAAACCACAGTGGATGTCAATCCATAATATTATACCATGTTAAAAGTATAATGAAGAATAATGGGAATGCACATGCATTGAGGCACACTGCCTATAGCTCATTTCCCAAAGAAGACACATTGTCTTATAGAAATTTGGATTAGATCCATAGGGTATGAACTTAGAAAATAGCTTCTACAAAAGCTTGATTATAGTTCTGGTTAAGCATATAAACACTTCTTCACACTTCGCTCAAACTTCTTCACACTTTGCTCTGCAATCGAATGATTTGATCACTATTCACACACTTGCTCTTTCTCAAGCACTTCTTCACTCCATAGCTTTGCACAAACAACCACTCTTATATATTCGCAACATGGAATTACATCAACAAATTCGTCAGCCAAAATAAAATATAAAACATATACACAATGTCGGCCCAAATTTACAAGTAAATTTTCAATGCGAATCAAACACCGTCGGCCACAACATAATGAAGACTTTAAAAAATATCCTTGAGCATTCCAAAAATTCAAATTTCAATCTCCAAGGATCCACAACACATTACAACCACCATGTTGGCCAAGAACATAAAAACCCAAACACACGAGAAAAATCACCGACCACGAGCACACCGATCAACGCGGACATGCAACAAAGATAGAGCATGATCTAGAAACATCCACAAGCATCATGAATCATCAGAGAAGCATCCATAGCAACTGAAATTACTAGAATCACATCAACTTCAATCAGGAACACTAACTAAAGCCACAGAAAAATTGTCAGAACACAACTGTTCATAACACGATTAAATCTTCACACAGACCTTTGAAACTTTCAATGGATAAACTAGATATAATCATAAATAAACCCTTTAGTCCACAACAACTGATCATCAACGTACTGAGAAAGACACCTTCATGACCTTCACTATTCCACTGTCAACCTGCAACTCTTTCTTTAACAATTTTCTCAATATCCTTGACATATATAGCCTACAATACATCAATGCTAATAGTGTTGACATCAATGACAACCACATATCAGCAACACAACCACAACATCCAACACCTTCCACCTTTTTTCATCTAATTTCCTTGCCTAAACTTCCTTTGTACAGATCCAAAACTTTCTCCTTTCTCATATCCAAGACCTCGCTTGTCACTTCCAATCCTCTGAATTTTAATCAGTTCATCAAGCTTGGCTGAGCTAATCTTGAACTTCTCCTTGAATTCATTTTCAGTAGAAATTTCATCTTTGAGATTAACAATCTATTTTTCAAGCTCTTCTTCATTATTTCTAGATTGTTCCAATTCAAGCTCCAATTAATTGAATCCATCAGTAATTCGGCTACATTCTTCATATTTCTCTTTCAAGGACTGAGTAAGATTCTCTTCATTCTTCTTTTTGTCTTCAATCTCCTTGGTCATCCTCATCACAATAGATTCCTTCTCATGCTTCAAGACAACGTTATCTTTGGAAAAAATTTCACATTCTTCTACCTTTTCCTTCAAGGCTTGACTCGGGTGTTCACCTTCCATGCTCTTAATTTCTTTTTGTTTAAGTTGATCAAAAAATTCCTTTCTCTTTTCCCTTGACTCATTGATTTTATCTTTCAATGATTGAATGAATTTCTCAACATTCATGAGGCTTGCCTGCAATTCCTGGACTTCAGATTTGGATTGATCAAGATCATCTAGTGCCACCAAAATTTGTTGTTGAAGACTGCTTGAATCCATTGAATCACTTTCTCATATCTTCCCCAAGATTTTAAACATCTTCTGAGGAACTAGGCTCTAATACCAATTGTTGGAATCAAGGAACACTGAGACGGGGGGTGAATTAGTGTTCTACAAAATTTAACTTTATTAACCTAATCTTTAAACCACTTATAGCATTGAACCAAAGGAAAGATGCAAGAACACAAAGCAATCAACCACAACACCATAACATAAGTATTTTTTACATGGAAACCCTATTAGGGGAAAAACCACGAGGGAGGTCAATCCATAATATGAGTATACTCAAATATAAGTGTTTACAAATGGGAATGCACACATGCATTCAAGCACACTGCCTCGAGCTCACTGCTTAGATACAAAAAGAAGACTCACTATCTTACAAAATAGTTTGGATTACATCCAGAAGATTTGAACTGAGAGAATAGTATCTACTAATGCCTAATTTCAGTTTTGGTTAAGCACATCAATCGCATTCCTTCTATCTGATTCTGCTCTTCTATTTTGTATGCTTTTATTTGGATCACAAATCCTTTTCTACACAAGTGAAATTGTGCATAATCGCTCTACAACCCTTTTGAATTTTGCAACACACGTCAACACACTTCGTACATACCTCCAAATGATATAAATGATCACTTATATATATCTGCAACTAAATATTTAATCAACCACATGTCAGATTCAACAAAATATAAAATATTTACAAACTATCATCTAAATCCATAAATAATTTTCAATGCACACCAACCAAAGTTGGCCACAACATAGTGAGGACCCAAAACAATATCCTCAAACATGAAAACACTTAAAACAATTTCACCTCAAAGATCCAAAACAAGCTACAATAATCAAGTCGACTTTCTTGCACTGCTAGACAGAAAATCAATCAACCAGATCTTCTAACTTTTACACAAATCAATACGAGGCTCTAAGATTCAAAGATAAGATAGATCAAGCATTGAACAACCTTCCCTAAGATCAACAACACAAAATGATAATGGAGAATTGCATATGAATCGATGAACACAACTCTATCGGATGCTCTGTTCTAGCTTGACAGTTAATAACTAAACTTCAATTTGACTTCCGGTATGAACAAATACTAATGTGCAGATCAAATCACTGACTAGGGCTTCCATCAATGACAACACTAGATTAATTGTGCAATGTCTCTTGCCAACATTCCCATGCATGCACCTTTTACTATTATGGTGCATAACAACCATTCATCTAAATTAGAGGTGCACTTAATTTTTTTCACCTATTTGCTAAAGAAATATTCTTATTCTTTTTATAATTCTTAAAAGGGAGTAGCTCCAATTGAAGCTTCAAACAAACCTCATCATTATATCCTTATTTGTCAATTTTTTTGCAATTTTTTTTTCTTTATCCTTAGCTTTGTTCTTCCTAGTGATACTAACATTATTTTTTCCTTTCTACTTGCCTTTTCCCTTGCTTGAGTCCCTATATAGCCACTCTTATATGCTCTGTTGGAAATATGGGAACCTTGCAACATGAGCATGAAGTGTACATGGGATGTTTTGATTATTCTAGTGTCGTAATTGATGTCAAAATTATGGAAACATAGTGGGAAACATATTTGGTACAACTAGAAGCTAATCTCTACCGGAAGTGTTTTGTACTATTGAGTCAGTACACTAGTTTTTGACTATGGAATTCATCACAAGATGAGATTTGACTCTACTATCTTAATCTCATTATTATGACTCTTTTAGATAGCTATATCTAGGATCTTGAGGAGTTTTTTGTTATGTATAGAAAGTTATCAATGACAGAGTTTAACTCTGTACACTACAATTGTTTCTCTATTCTATAGACCAGTGTGGGAGACTTCACATTCTCTTAGAAAGAACATTTTGATGCTACGGTTCTAAGGGTGATCTCCTTGATGTTAATGTGATGAGAAACTAATGTAATATCAGATCCGGAAGGTGTTTATCTTAAGGAGTATGTGTGTTGACTTGGAGTTTTTGTGATTAGGTCCTATTCTTGGCCGGCCTAATATATGACTTGTATCAAGAAGTATAATTATACTTTGTAGATGTTAGTTGGATCTCTATGCTGACTTGATATGATACACCACATGGATAAAAAAAAATTAATCTTATATGGTGCCAATATGAGGTATTTTGATTGTTTTGTTTACATCCAATTAGGCCGACCTAATTGATGTATGAAATGCACTTGTATATATAAAACCTTTTTGGAGTTGAAGTGTGTGGGGTGCAAGTGGACGAAAAGAATGTGTGAGCCTAAATGATTTATCAGTTGCAAGTGGTATATTGTGGAAGAATTCAAGGATCAGATAAGAATGGCTAGGTGACTTCTCTTCAGAGCAATACTTCACATACAAAGCCTCATGGTAGTGAGTCCTATAATATTCTATATCTGGATATATTATATTGTGAGCTAATCCTCATCGTGTTTTTTCCCATTTTGGATTTTCCATGTAAAAATCTGGTGTTGATGTGTTTTGTGGAGTGATGTTCATTTCAATGTATGTATTCTAGTTTGCAATCATATGTGCTTTAATAATTGGGTGGTATACATCTAAATGGTTTAATGGAATATTGATTCACCCCCCTCTTAGAATTCTAGAAAAATAAGAATTAGTATTAAAGTTTGGTTCCTCTGAAGAATTTTAACAACTTGAGGAAGGTCCCATAATTTGAGTTTATGGAAGACAAAAAGTTTCTTATTCCTCTATGGAAGTAATATATACTGAGCATTTAGAAGAAAATGAAGATTTGAAGTTTAGGCTAAAGGAATAAAATAGGTGTATTAAGGATCTAAGGGAAAGATATGGAGAAATGAGTGATCATTAAAAAAGGCACATGATGATATCACTGGATTGCTAGAGAAATTGGAAGAAAAGAGAAGAATTGAAGACTATCAAAAAACTAAAATTCAGAGGAAGGTGGATGAATGTACAAATCTTGAGAAAGAAGTGGAAATTCTGAAATTAGATTTGGAAAAGGAAAAAATACTTGAGGATAAATTCAAGGCAAGCACTACAATGCTTGATGAGTTGATTATTTATCAAAAACCTACAATGGATAAAAGTGGTTTAGGGTTTGAAGAAGGAAAAATTTCAAAGGCATATCAACCTCCTAATATGAAGACTCAGTGCAATAATGGACAACTCAAGAATAATGGAAGCAATACTGGAAGGACTCTCATCAGACAACCTAATGATCAAAGGTATTTATCTTTTAATGGTGTCTATTGTTTTTGTAATAAATCTGGTCATAGGACAAATGACTACAAAAGTAGAATGAATGATACTTTATCATTCTCCGACAAATTTTTTGAGTGTAAGAAGATTGGACACAAGGTTGTGGAATGTAGAAGTCAAAATTTGAACAAGGCATTTTTATCATTTAAAGTCTACTATTATCACTGCAACTTATTTGGACACAAGGCTAATCAGTGCAAATATAGATTGAATAAAAGAGGATTTGGATGGAAGAATGTTGTTTTTCATGAATGCAGTAATTTGGAACATTCTGCTGGAGACTGCAGAAATAGAAGGATAAAAAATAACTATCTAGCAAAGAGACATGAACCAATCATTGATCTAGAAGAAGTAAGAAAGGAAATGAAGAGAATTTGGAGAAAGAAAGGAGAATTCAAGCAAGCTAAATCAGAATCATCAGTTTTATGTGTGTCTTCCTTTGGTGTTGATATGCCTGTCAAATTTTGAAGTTAGGAAATGCCTAAGGGGGGGCAATAATCAAAAAATTTAATAAACCCCTCATCCATATATAATGTCTTATCATGACATAAGTGCATTTAATAAGGTTATGAATTCAAAATTTCATGTGAAAGGAATTTTTCAGACACGTGTGAAGAAATATGTTCATGGAATTTGAAAGGATGAAAATGTACATGGATTCCTAGGTGATCTACCTACAATTTGAAGCATTTATTGTAGAAGCATTTGGGATGAAAGAAATAAATTTAGAAGTATCAAGGTAATCGCATTTAACAAAAGGAATTTGTGAAAAAAGAGACGCATGCAGAAGAAGCCTAAAGGAACCAGAGCAATTTCATGTAGTAGAGTTTCAGGATTCAGTGAAGGAAGAGGAAATTGAAGTGGATTCAAAGCGTGCTCCAGAAGCTAGAAATCTAATCCTATTCTTCATTTTCAATTACAGAGGTATTTTTCTTAAACATATTTTCATTTTTATGCCATGGATAATTCAAAGGTTGTGAATATTTCAAATAGATTGTAAATAAAATTGAGGAAATATTCTCTAAAAAATTTGTCAAAAGAATCCATTGGTGCATTTTCTAGCATTCCTCCTAGAGTATTACCTACTGAGGATATCTATGCATATGTTTATGGTTATATTGAGGAAATGTCACTGGTTTAGTTAAGTATCTTATGGAAGAATGAGTTGGAAGAAAATCATGATGCACATAAAATCTTAATTGAAAAGAAGTTGGATATATGGCGAAAAGCCCGATTGTTTGAATTCGATAAGAAATAAATTTGAATGGATTTAAGCAGGATTCATGATGAACCTATTTGGGTTTAAAGAGAACACCTAATAACCAGAGAAGCTATTAGAGATGTAACTGGTTTGTGTTCCTTCAGAACAATTCCTAGATGAAAGATTGTTAATGGACAAGAGATAATTGAGATTATTGGTGTGATCCTTCAAGGAAAATAACTCATTTTGAGTGCAATTGAAGATCCGATCATTCGGTATGTTGCAATGGTTATTGGCCACAAAGTTTGCTTACCAAGTAGTGACTTCACAGTTTCTATTGCTATCATTTACACTGCTCTTGATATGGTTAGGAATGGAATGGATTATGATCTTTGTGAGCTACTTCAATTTCATCTATTGAAGAACTTAAAAGAGATAAAAAAGAATAAGAAAAGCACATTCCGGTATGGTACCTTAACAATTTGTTTACTCTTACTTTATGAAAGAGTTACCAGTAATTGGAAGAATAGAATGGAAAAATCCAAAACCTATAGCTCATCAGATTAGGAACTTCATGGAAAATATTGATGGCTCTAATGCTCAAGAGGTTAATCTTGATGTATTCTTCGAAAAAAATTAGATAAGGATGAATAAAAGGTCCAGAATTCCAGAAGATTTGATTGAGAAGTACTCTGAAAATATCAATTTCCTAGTTTCTATAGATTTTTGTTATTTGGAAGTAGTTGAATCCAAATTGGTGTGGATTTCTGAAATGGATTATGAAGTAACTAAGGTTGAGATTGATCATTATGTAAAGGTGCTTTTAGAAATCCCTAAGAACCCTAATGTAGAAGAAATCTATATGACTAAAGCCTCCAACATTGCAACCAGAATAGGAAAGAAGAGAAAAGGTGTTGTTATCAAAGAAGAAATCTCAGAAGGAATTGAATCACAAAGAATTCAACATGAGCATGAAAGCATAAATATTCAAGAAGCATTGAAAGAGCTACAAAAAGTGATCCCTAGTGCTAGCTTTGATTCATCTGTATCATCTATGTAAAATCTTAGGAATATGATTAACTCCTTGAAAGCTTACATTACCGAACTAGAAGTTCAGACTGGTAATAAGTCTACAAAAGAAAATCTAGAAGATATCAAGAAGAAATGTGCAGATGCACATCACAAAGTGGTGAAGGAATTAAAGGATGTATAGGACTATGAGAAAGAAGCTCAGGAGTTGCTTTCTTTTTGTTTGAATTCGTCCAATAGCACACAAACTATAAGAGATGAAATAAAGAAGAGTGAAACTTGAATGAGTACTCAAGAAGATATGTATAGCTTGGCAGATGACAGGAACAATCAGAGATGGTCCTACATTGTGCAACTATAGGACAAATTCTTTTCCCTTTAGGATCAAAGAATAGAAGTAATTAAAAAGTTTGTGGCACTTAGAGATATAGTAAAACTTAAACACATTCATGTATCCAATGCTCTTGATAGTATTGGTAGTCTATCAGAAGTTAATCTCAGTACCAATACTTTGGAAGATGGTATATAGTCTTTGACTAAGCTTGAACTACTTCAGAAGACTCTTGCAAGTGCAAAAGGATTGTGGGAAGAAGGAAAAGCCACATGGGAAGACATTATGAATAATCCCAAAGCTTCTTCCTCCTCAAGTTAACTTTTTTATGATACAAGATCAATTTTTGGTACACTTACTTATTTGAGGAATTATACCGAACCCCTTCATAACCTTTTCCATTGATGTCAAAGGGGAAGAGATAGATAAATAGAGGAAAAACATTTTTTGAGAAGATTTTAACTTTGAAAGGGGGAGTATTTAGTTGTCTCTTATTGGTATAAAAATGTTTTTGATATGCATGTTGCCATCAATGCCAAGGGGGGAGATTTTTGGAAATATGGGAACCTTGAAACATGAGCATGAAGTGTACATGGGATGTTTTGATTATTTTAGTGTTGTCATTGATATCAACATTATGGCAACATAGTGGGAAACATATTTGGTATAACCGAAAGTTGAACTCTACCGGTAGTGTTATGTACTATTGAGTCAATATGTTGGTTTTTGAATTTGGAATTCACTACAAGATGAGATTTGAATCTGCTCTCTTAATCTCATTATTATGACTCTTTTAGACAACTCTTTTTGACTCTGCTCTCTTAATCTCATTATTATGACTCTTTCATACAACTATATCTAGGATCTTGAGGAGTTTTGTGTTGCATACAAAAAGTTATCAATGACAGAGTTTAACTCTATACACTACAGTTGTTTCTCTATTATATATACTAGTGTGGGAGACTCTGCATTCTCTTAGAAAGAACATTCTGATGTTGTGGTTCTAAGGGTGATCTCCTTTATGTTAATGTGATGAGAAACTAATGCAATATCGTATTTGGAAGGTGTTTATCTTAAGGAGTATGTGTGTTGACTTGGAGTTTTTGTGATTAGGTCCTCTTCCTGTCTGACCTAATATATAACTTGTATCAAGAAGTATAATTATACACTGTAGATGTTAGTTTTATCTCTATGCTGACTTGATATGATACACCACATGGATAAAAATGTTTTAATCTTATATGGTTCCGACATGAGGTATTTTGATTATTTTTTTTACATCCAATTAGGTTGACCTAATTGATGTATGTAATGTACTTGTATATATAAGACCTTTTTAGAGTTGAAGTGTGTGGGGTGCAAGTGGATGAAAAGAATGTGTGAGCCTAAATGATTTATCAATTGTGAGTGGTATATTGTGGAAGAAGTCAAGGATCAGAGAAGAATGGTTAGGTGACTGCTATGCAGAGTAGTACTTCACATACAAATCCTCATTGGAACTAAACACAACACATGGAAGGTGCTTTACATTAGTTCATACTATTGGCGGTGAGCCATATTCTTTTTTATCTTAGCGGTTAGCCATTTCATTATGTATTCAGGTTGTGAGCCTTTTAAGGACAGTGAGTCCTAGAAGTGAGCCCATTAATATTCTATATCTAGATATATTATATTGTGAGCTAATCCTCACCGTGGTTTTTCCCATTTTGGGTTTTCCATGTAAAAATCTAGTGTTGATGTGTTTTGTGGAGTGATGTTCATTTCAATGTCTTTATTATGGTTTGTAATCATATGTTCTTTAATGATTGGGAGTTTTACATCTAAATGGTTTAATGGAATATTAATTCACCCCCCTCTCAGTATTTTGAACTATCAACATGCTCTCTATTCCACTCCCTAATGCCAAAATTTAGATCAAATGCACTCAAATTATCACTTCCATGTGACCTAATAGAGGGTATAACCATACAATTTTCAACAAAATAATAAATTTAAAATTAATAAGAAATATAACCTACTTTAATACCATTTGATCCATAAATTGAGTGAGATATTCTCAAATAACTCACCAACAATTGATTTCTTACAATAGTTCTTCTCACAATACCTTCAAGAACACTATTAAGTGCAAATTCAACCACTAATATACTCTAAGTATCATCTGCAATACATTAATATCAAAAGAAAAATTGAAAACAGAGAAACATAAATAGGTTTATATTTTATCCATGCTTAATGTCAAAAATGAAACATATAGATTGTGTTAAATGAAGATGAGGTATAAATCTATGAAAGAATGTGATTTAAAAAATTAAAACTTGACAATATATGTGCTTTTCTCATTTCCATAATAGTTATAACACAAGTTAATGGCGACACATCATAATGATGTTTCCCATCTTATTGCACCCACATTGTATTCAATAATAACTTGTATTTCATGTAGATAGAGATAAGAGAGGCATATAGATAGAGATAAGAAGTTTCAAGAGATAAAGATAAAATGTGCAATAGGATTTTGGGAGGAGCTAGTAGAATAAGCTAATAATGTGAAGTAGAAAGTACATTGGAGTCTACAAGAGAGAGTGCATAGAAGTAATTGAGTGTGTATTTAAGGAATTGAGTGTGTATTTAAAGAATTGTGTGTATGAGAGTGAATAGGGGAAGCACAAGTACTTGTATGTAATACATCAACATCAATACCCTCAAGGAGGTCTATATTTTATGATAGATATTTTTAACCAAAATAAAGTGATGAATAGCATAACGTTACAAATCCAATGTACATACTTACAAATCAATCCATGGAACCATCTGGGTCTGTTCTACTCTTTATTGTGTCAAGTATTGCCTCATGTTCAGACTCACAAACCTTCTACAAGTTCTTGTTCAATGGTCTGCCCCCATATTTGATCAAATTAACATTGGATCCCACAATAAGGTTTGAGTAATGAAGAATTTTTTGATGCGTGTCAAAGTCCTGAAATAGCCAAACATCAAACTTCTTAATTGGGTATCTTCTAATCCATGTTCTTATTTTTTAGTGAAAGTATGTAATGAAGGTAAAATTAATGAGGGAGAGACAACATGTGTCTAACACCATTGATTTGGTTTTCTTTACCACATTTCCAATTTTGTCTACCTCTTTAATATATACAAGAATTTGTCTTTTTTGCAAACCATGTTTGATCAACTCAAAATAAGTTCTAGTTCCTTATATAGAAATCACACACAAGTCTTTAACTTTCCAATAACAACTCATGCTTATTTTGAAATAAGTAACAATGCCAAAGAAAACCATTGACTATAGGAAATTACTCAATTATTATCATGCTTTGAAACCCCTTAGTCAACTCTTGGCCCATAAAACTAGAAACTATGTCATTGTGGAGACTTTGAATAGAGATTATCCTCATTTCAAGCCTCTTTCTCTTTCTACCACCCATCAAACACTCTATGGCATAGGAATAACTAAAACATGGTCAAAGATCAAAAAAATAAAACTTGTAACATTGAGCAATGACTAGAGATGTACATTTATGTATGGATTTACTTTTGTTTTTTATGCTACTAGTGACTTAGTATTCATTTGTAAGGTTAATGTATGCTAGATTAAGGTTCACTTTATATATGGTGTTAGCTAGAACTTGGTAAAATAATATAAAATAAAACTTGTAGCATTGAGAAATGAGTAAATATGTATATTTGGGCAAGTGAGGAATAGAGTTCTACTTTTGTTTTTGCGTTGTTAGTGACTTAGTATTCATTTTTAAGATTAATGTATCTTAGATTAAGGTTATATATCACACTTTGGCAATAGGTATGACCTACTTAACCAACAACCTAATAACATAGGATAATATATAGGTTTCAAACATGTTTCATGGTCTCATGATAGACAATAATGGTCAAGCTTGTATTATTTACATCTATAGATAGAGGATGTACCATCCATTTCTCTTATCATTTGATGTATATAAAATAGTTAGTTTATGTTCTATTTTTATATACATAATATATGGTAAAATTGCATCCTAATGTAAATATAAGAGACAAATAATGAGCTAATTGCATTACATGAAATGTAAACTACCAACACTTATAGGAGGATTGTGTAGTTACATAGCTTCTCTTATGAACAAAATTTATTAATTCCAATTATTATTAGTTTGATTAATAATTGCATAAACCTACATATCGCATAAATAAAATGAGTGATTAGTTATGCTTGAAGATGGCTAATTAAGCTCAAATATGGTAAATTTCTTAATGGTATTGTAGACACATAAAATGTTCTGATTGATATTGGATATCTGATTCTGATCAACTAACACCGTTTCTTCTAAAATCATCTCAAATTGATCAATTAATTGAATAATCAGCATTATTTAATTAAAATCAACAAATTTGACTATTAATTAAATAATTAAATTTATTAATTAGTTCACCTTTCTTGTAACTAACTTTCATCACATTTAATTAAATCAAATCATTTAATTAAATCCCCCAAAGTCCTCTCATTTGATTAAAATCAATTAAATCAAATACCCCAAACCCCCTAACCTCTTCCAATTAATTATTTTTTAATTAATTAGTCCTAAATCACCTTCTAATCATCATCAATCAAATCCTCCATCTTTTAACTCGTCAAGAGTTAAATCAACCATGACCAACTAACCAGGTTGCACATAAAATTAATTTCTTCTATTTATCTAATTCCTCAATTATCCTCACAAAGGCATATTCTGAGGAATATTCCTCTCAGCAATCTCTCATTCAATTTCCCTCCAAAGGTTTTCAAAAACCTATCACATCCTCTTACATTTGTCATAAATTTTCTTACAACCTTTCAAATATTATCACATCCTCTCAAATCTCATTCAATTCCTCTTACACCATTTTCAAATTCTCAACCAACAACATTTACTTCTCTTCCATCCTCCTCCACTCACACATTTCCCAAAATGTGCTCCAACTTCCTCCAATAGAATTGTGACACTTGGCACATTCTCATCGGCTCTCAATTTATCCCACATTCACCAATTTCCTCCATTCTTCAACCCTTGGATTCTATAAATAGAGGCATCCTTTTCATAATAAGGATCCACAACTTAGAGCATTATCATTATAGGCATTTCACTCTAGCTTTTTATCATTTTCAAGCATTTTAGCTAGATTATAGTCAATTTTACACTTAGATCATTTACACTTTATCAAGCCTATCAAATGGATTGGGAAATGGCTTCTTTCCACATCAAAGGAGCACCACTCCCCCTATGGGATGGAGGTTTAGTTGATTTTATTTAGATTACATGCTTTATTTTGTTCAATTCATTGTCATTTCATGTTTTCTAGTGATTTTGGTTAAAGAATTTCATAGGGAACACTAGATTGATCTTTCTAACATGTTTGACACTTGTTTGTTGATCCTATTTTAGTTTGTGCAAGTTTGTTGTTCACATTTTGGTGCTAGAAGGAGGGCCGACCATCCTAACATGTTGAATTTCACTTGATTTCTTTGTTTTTTGTAAACACAGGAATGCAACACCGCCTTTGTGCAATTGCGAGCCCGCAGAGCGTCACTTTTTCCATACAGCATCGCTATCGCCACGTCATGCCGCATATGCTCGCCTCTGTCACATCACTTTCGCTTCACCGTCGCATTTGACCTCTTTGTCTTCTGTCTAATTTTCTTCTCATAGAGTGTCGCTTCCAAAATCATGCCGCATTTGCGCTCTTTGTTTCTATAGAGCGCCACTTTTGACTTCACTAGAGAGTGTCGCTTTTGAGTTCACTAGAGTGCCACTTTTGTCTTTCAGTACCATATTTAACAGTTTGAGAGTGTTGCATTTGCAAGAAGCAAGGGAGGATCAAAATTTGAAGACTTAAAATCATTTTTTAATGCTCTTTGTGATAATCTAGGGCTTCAATTTTTGTATTTCATTTCCTAGGACCAACTAGATTCAATTTAGGCTTAAAATTAACCATCAATTCAAGCTTTTTCAAGTTGGATAAAATTGAACCTTAGAAACTTACTAGAATTTTGATTTCGGTCCAAAATTGAACAAGCAACTTCAACATTTGGTTTTGGTGCTATAAAAAGAACTCATTATTGCCTTTGAGGAATAAAAAAAAGAATTTGTGTTTGCTTTGTTTTGTAATCTTCTTTACAAACTTGTGTCATTCAAATGTGTATGTACTTCTCTCACACTTCACGATGATCTTGAGAATCAAAAGCATTTTAGTGACATTAGGTTGTCTAAAAGATTTCCTCCACATTTCAAATTTGGGTTTTTTAAAATTGAACAAATTATGTTAGTGTGAGAAAAGACATAGCGTGTGTTCTCTCTTTGTTCATGCAAAAAAAAATGATCAAACTACCGATGTACTTACTTGCTATTTTTCACCTTTAGAAGGCATGCGTTGGTGGGAAAAATTACTCAACCTAAGGGAATGACCCAAGCAATAACGAGCATCAGCCAAGCTCTTCCAAACCAATATATAAATTTTTGGTTGCGATGAAAATCGTAAACAATGGGAAGTAGTACATGATAGCTATCCCTCAGTGTCTTTATGATGCATAAAGCCCTTGTTCTAAGGGTTGGGAGACCTCTCACAAGGAGTTTATCATTGCACCCCCTAAACTGGATGGCCTTATTACAAACTTTTGTAGAAGCCAAAAATCCCTAATATTTGTTGGTGTGAGGAGGTCGGACCTCTGAAGCCATCCCACATACTTGCAATTTTTAGTAGAGATGAAGATTTTTTCATGGGAGATTCATGAGAACTCGAAGCTTGGATGATGTGTAGAAGTGAGTGTCATGGATGGGAGCCAGTGTGGTCAAGCTTCTAATCATTCACTCTGAATAAGCGCAGTTGGAGAAATCCAAGTGGGAATTCAATAAATATAGCCATTTCTATCCAAGGGTTGTGTAATCTATGAGTCAGTTACATACTTTTCTTTGATCCAAAATCTTGAAAAAAAACATTCAACAAGGTCATCAAATCTAAAACCCTTTAGAAAGAGAAATACCTTTGAAAAGTCCAAGTATTACTGCTTGTCCCTAAGGATTCTATCCTTAGAGGCTTCTAAATATTTGGGCCTATATCTCAATTTTCTCTCACTAAAGTCAACATTAGGGAACTATTTCCTTGATTCTCTTGATTTCCACATAATGGACCTTGTGGGATGAAAAGAAATTGAGACATAGACATTCAGTTTGAAAAGCTAAGCAAGAAAGTGTTTGTGGTAAAAATAATCCATTAAGCAAAGATAAAAGACAATTGAACCCTACACATGTGTTTGTTCAAATGATTTCCCGCAAGATCAAAATCCCAAAACCAAAGTCTATCAATCGTCACAAGCATCTTAGTCCAAGAAATCTCAAGAAATGTTAGTATATTCTTTACCAAGTTAGAGAAAGATTGCTCTATAACTTTTACAAGCATGTTTCAAAAGACAATCCAAACTTGTACTCATTCTATTATTATCAAAATCCAACTCTCTTCCAACGTTTTGAGTATCTCACTTTGTAGGGTTGAAAAGTTCTTAGAGTATAGCATGTTCTTCAATACCTAGGTCTTGTAAACAAAAGTCTCTCTAGGTTCACCTAGGATCAAAGTCAACACTTTCATCCATCCCAAAACATCAATCAAATCCCATATCATAAACAACTCTTAGAATCTTGGAAAAAAACATTCATGCTAGACTTTTGGTAATCCTTTGAATCAAAAATCATCTTGTTTGACTAAGTGTGTGTGGATGAATCCTTCTTCATATACTTAGTTAAATTATCACCTTGCTTACAAGTTTATTCCAAGATAACATCCAACATCTTAGGGTTTATAAGTTCATTATCCAAAATCTAAATCAAATCTAAAATCAAAAATCAAAAATTCCTAACGTCTAGTATCCCTCCAAGGTTTCTTAAGAGTTAAATCATTCACATCATCCATGTTTCATTTATCTCATCACTACCATTTGATCCTTAACTTAGATTTTCTTCTTTGTACCTAATTTTATACCAACCTAAGGAGTTATAGGTTTACCTCCCATATTCATGAAAGTCGATCCTTATTTTATGGTCCAAAATAGATCTCAACACAAGAAAAACATGGAAGAAAATAAAGAAACATCCACTTCAAGTGACTTGAGTCAAATTGTACCTAAAATCAACCCCATCAAATCTAACAATCCCCCACTCAACCTTCCTCAGCTACCACAAGATCTTCAAGAGGGAGATTTCCAAGTGGAGGATGTCACCAACAATGTCCTAGGAATGACTCAAGATGAAATCATGGAAATAGTCCAAAATCCTAAAAACCACAAGATTGTTAACACAATGATGAGACTTAATCCTTCACAATATATGTTAGCATTAGTAAAGGAAGGGGCTAAACTCCCTTTTGATTATGATGTGAGCACTATTGTAGAAAAACCTCTTGGGATTATGCCACCAGTATCATTCACACCTTCTTTCCAAAACGTCATCCAACCCATCATATAGCCAACATCATCTCATGCTCCAAGTTAACCTATGGTTACCAAGGGGAGTTCATTGCTTCACGCTCTTCAAACATATTCCCTTGTAAATAACCAGGACTTGGATGTAAACACCATCTTAGGTCTAATAAATATCATTCCTCAAGATCCAAAGCATCCATATTTTCCACTCATTTTTCATGACACCAATAATCCTTCCACTTTCGCCGCATCACCGACATATTCTCTTGATACATAAGTCTCTCTCCCCATGACTTCACAAGGACAAGTGGGTCTATTTGGAAAAGGGGGAATCTTTGATGCTTCATCATCAGTTCCTCAAGAAAACACACCACCCATCTTTCCACCATTTCCCCCTCCAACATCAACATCCACACCAATCCTTGGTTTAGGGCAATCCCCTTTACCAATCATCAATCAACCAAATCAAAATAACCCTTCAATCATGAATCAAGTCAACATACAAAATCCTTTGAGGATGCCACTGCTATCGCAACACCAGGTGGCACCAACCCAAAAAACACAATCAATTGCTACACCATCTATAACACCTCAAAATGTGGTCTCTCAAGGACCTAGCATATCAATCACACCATCTACCACACAACCCATTGTCATCACTCAAACACCTCAACAACCACCTCAAAAAAATCTCATCACAACATCTCACACCATTATGAATCCTCCACCACCACCACCAAATCCAATCATGGAAAATCAATACAACATCACACTGCAAGCTACCTAGCAAGCCTATCAAAAATAATTCCAACAATTTCAAGCTCAACAAGCCACGCAAGTTGTGCAACAAGCCGCTCAACAAGCACAGGCACAAAAAGTCATACAACAAGCACAACAGGCTGCCCAAGCGCAATCACATGCTTTATTGCAACAACAACAAGCCACCCAAGCTACACAAGTTGCACAAGTCACACAGAATGCACAAGTTGCACAAGCTGCACAAGTTGCCCAAGCTGCACAAGCCACCCAACAAGCTCAAGCACAAGCTTTGTTACAACAACAAGCTTATCAATAAGCCTTGCAACAATACCAAGCACAACAACAAGCAACTTAGTTACAAGCTCAACAACAAGAATTGTTGGCACAACAAAAACTGTAGGCATACCAACAAGTGTTGGTGGCACAACAAAACTTGCAACAGCCTCCCACGAACACACAAAACACTCCACCCACTGCTCAATCAATAATCAAACCACCACAAAACACATTCATTCCACCACCCAATCCAAAAAATGATGTGTCTGAACAGATCAAATTACTCTCACAACAAGTGCTAGACCTACAATCAGGAAAAACAACAAAAACAATGGAATTTGTGCCCCTATCCATTTGATAGAAGCATTGTGATGGTTCCATTCCCACAAGGGTTTGAGATACCTAAATTTGATAAATATTGTGGGACTGGAAACCTTGAAGACCACATCAGGGAATTTCATGTCCACTCTATGGAAGTTGCATACGATGAATCTTATTTAATGCGACTATTCCCTCATAGTTTGATTGGACCAGCGAAGGAATGGTTCTCCCTCCTTCCTCATGAAATTAATAAGTTCCAAGAAATTGTGGACTTATTCATACAGAACTATTCATTCAACATAGGCATGGATGCGAATCTAGAAGAACTATCCGCTCTAAACCAAGCCAAGGGGGAAACATTTGCATCCTTCTTGCAATGATGGAGATACAAGGCCAACAGGAGCAAGTGGGCTATGCCTGAAGAACAAAAAATCAGTACTATCATCACAAATCTTGAAGAGACCTTGTCCTTCGATCTGAAAATGCAATGCATCACCACATATGACCAGTTGATCCCCAAGGTGCTTAACATCGAAAGAGACCTTATTGCACAAGGAGGTACACCTACTTCTCAATATAGTCGTCCATCAACCAGTTACAACAAAAAACCTTGCACATGGGAAAAGAATAAAAATGTTACTAATGATGGTGTGGTTGACGCCAAAGCTATAAACAGTGCCCCAAGGAAAAAAACACAATCATATCAACAACCGCAAATTAATAACCAAAACAACACACAAGCCAACACATCATCACAACAACCCAACAATCAAGAGGTCAATAACCTGAATGCTCAGGGGGGACCAGCCCCAAGGAACAAGTATCCCCCTAAATGAAAATACACACCCCTTGGGGAACCGATTGAGTCTGTCATGCAACAACTGGTAAAATCAAACCTCATCAAGATCCATGTTTATGAAAATTATCAAGAGCCTCAAGTTAAACCACCATGGTATAATGAGAAACATCTCTGCGATTTTCACAAAATTAAAGGACACACGACAACCAGTTGCATGCAACTTAAAAATCTGATTCAGTACCTCATCAATGACAAAACCATAACCATTGAACAACCCACAGGAAATCAAGATCTCAAAATATACACGAATATGATGTCTGATCACAATAAGGGAAGCAACAAGGGAAACAACAATAGTAAGGAAAAGTATAATAATGTGAACCATGTTTACAACCATGTTGTTTCATCCTTAGATGAGTGGGTCACCATTGTCAATATCAAAGGATCCAAAGCCGACTGTGGAGTCACCACACATGGTGGCAAAATTACCATTCTAGGACCATCCCAACCACCCAAGGCATCCGCCACCAATCCAAAGTCAATCCCCAATGGTTATAATGTACTAGATCAACTAAAAAACACCCCCGCCCAGATTTCCATCATGGAATTGTTAAAAATCTCACCTGCACATAGGGAAATCCTAGAAAGAGAATTGGTTGCATCCACTATCCCCACGGATCTTGACACAAACTAGTTCCAAGCTATAGTCGAACATATCACCACCCCACATCTCTTAACATTTTTTGATCAAGACTTCCCAACTTAACCATCTCATAACCATGCACTCCATCTTGAAGTCCTAGTGCATAAGAATAAAGTCAAACGAGTCTTGGTGGATGGAGCTGCAGGGTTGAATATTTGTACCCTCAAGCTAATAAAGAATTCGGGATTCTCTGAAGATGTCATTGAAAAAGGTAAGGGTATTACTATCAAGGCATATGATGATCAAGAATAGGTGTCTCAAGGAACCATTCAACTCCCTATTCAAGTAGGGCCAACAATCATGGAAACTACATGCCAAGTCCTTGATCTTGAATTACCTTACATATCCTCCTGGGATGCCCATGGATCCATAGGATGCAAGTTGTTGCATCCACCTTCCATCAATGTGTAAATTTTCCTTATCAAAATCAACAGGTCATAGTCTATAGTGATCCCAAACCATTTTATTATTGCAAAAATATAGAAGCCAAGTACTACAAGATCCCTCAAGTCTTGAAGAATGATGAGGGACCCACATACCCATATATAGACCCATCTACCCTAGCCTCCACTTCTGACACAAAGACACCCTCCATTCCGGACATCTTTGATATTAAATTCATTATCCAAGATAATGGGTGTGGGGACTACAAAATGAAAAAGAGTGCCTTTGTAATAGAAGAGTTACCTCAATCTCCTTGACCTCCTAGGAAACCCCAGCCAATTGACACACAATCTCAAACCTTAAAAGCAGACCCTCCAAATTTAAAAGGTGGGGGGACCTAAGTTAGGAAGTGGTAGACAAAAGGAATATATCAAGCTTATTGTATCAAGATAAAAGGCACATACCTGATCTTCCCATGGACAATGACAACAAAGGACTATAGTTATTGCAAGGATGGGGCTATAACAAAAATGAAAAGCTTGGGAAAAATAATAACAGCCTTTTAGAACCCATTATTCCTAGGAAGCGCATGAAGAATCTTGGCCTTGGATGTACCCCTCTGAAGATAACCATATGTGGAAAAAGTTCCCAAGTTAAAAAAGTAAAAGCTCCTCTTCAGTTACCAGTATCCATAGGTCTACCGCTAGTTAACTTTACCTTTGATATAACCGATGTATGTGATGAGGACCCCATCACTGACCTACCCATGTTATTCAAAGATTCCTCCCTTTTCATGATTAGTACCCTATCTTTTGAGCCAAGTAACCAAACGAATTAACTAAAATTTGTCTACCCCCAACTCATCGATTATGGCCAACAAGGACCACCGATCTTAGACATGTTTGAAAATGATGAGGCTCTCTCAGAATTCATGGGATTGTGGGATACTCTACCATGTGGAGATCATAAATCTGGGTTTTCTATTGAGCTAGACACACACGCATACTATGGAGAAATGATTGAATCCCTTAGTCGCAAAATAGAAAATTTAAGAGTAATATCCAGGTCTTTAAGTGAAAACCACACTGTGGCACTTTCTGACCCAAAAATAGTAAAAAAAAAGGACGTATCCAATGGTGAAAACCTCTCTAAGGTTCCAAAGGATGAGGGATTCAATATTCCCCTTAGTGTTATTCATCAAGAAAAATCGGCAGTGTTAGCCGAAAAATGCAACCCAGTCAATCTAGGGAATGAAGAAACGCCACATATCACCTTCTACGCAGAATCACTTTTGACCAAGGAATAGGAACTTCTAGTTGCATTTTTGAGAGAAAGAAAGGTAAACTTCATATGGACCTATGATGACATGCCTGGTCTTGATCCAAAAGTTGTGGTTCATCATCTAGCTATCTATCCAAAGGCGAAACTAGTAAGACAAAAGCTGAGAAAGATGCATCCGCAGATCGCATTATTGGTCAAACTTGAATTACAGAAGCTCCTTCACATTGGCTTCATATGACCAATTGATTATCTAGAATGGGTTTCAAATCTTGTACCTATCTCTAATTCCACTAGGGGAATCCGCGTTTGCACGGACTTCAGAGACCTAAATAAAGCATGCCCTAAGGATGGTTTCCCTCTCCCAAATATAGACATGATTGTGGATATGATGGAAGGACATGAAATGTTATCATTAATGGACAGATTTTTAGGATACAATCAGATTATGATAGCTAAGGATGATCAATATAAAATAACTTTCACTTGCCCATGGGGGACTTACTACTAGAACATGATGTCGTTTGGGTTAAAGAATGAAAGAGCTATGACACTGATCTTCCATGACATGATTCACAAAACTATGGAAGACTATGTGGATGAAAAATATCCAAGTCAAGGAAGCGTTGAGATCACATAGCGACACTAAGCTCTATCTTTGACAAGCTAGAAGAATACAAGGTTAGGCTCAATCCTAAGAAGTGTGTCTTTGTTGTACAATTAGGGAAGCTCCTAGGGTATATTGTATCTATGAGGGGAATCGAGATTGACCATGCCAAGGTCAAAGAAATTCTCGAGATGGAAGCACCAAGAACATTGAAGCAGTTAAGGGGTTTCCAGGGAAGGGTCCAATCCATTCACTAATTCATAGCACAGTTAGTAGATAAGGCTATCCCATATTCTCATCTACTCCACAAGGGGGTAGCATACAAGTGGGACGAGAAATGTGACCAAGAATTCAACAAAATCAAGGAGTACTTGTTAACAACACCGGTCCTCATGCCACCAATTCAAAATAAGCCATTGATACTCTACATATCAGCAATAACAGCAACCCTTGGCGCTCTCTTAGCTCAACATGATGAAAATGGGAAGGAGAGATCTATTTACTATATCAGTAGAATGATGGTGGGACATGAGCTTAATTACACATTCATCGAGAAGGCTTTCCTAGCAGTAGTATTTTCTGCACAAAAATTCAGGCATTAAATATTGGCTCACCAGATTAAGCTCATCACCAAGATAGACCCTCTCAAGTATCTTCTTTCAAAAGCAACACTCACTAGATGAATGGATAAATGGGTTATTATCCTAAAAAAATATGACATTGAGTATGTAGAATAGAAATCTATAAAAGGACAAGTAATTGCAGATCAGCTAGCAGAAGCACCTATATATTCAGAAAACACATTGGTATCAGAATTTCCCAATGAGTCAATATTTAATCTAAGTGTAGCAGATCATTGGAAAGTATTTTTTGACAGGTCCTACACATAGCATGGGTCAGGAGCAGGAGTCTTCTTCATCACACCACAAGGAGATTGCATATTGAAGTCATATAAGTTATCTTTTCCTTGCACAAACAACATTGCAAAGTATGAGGATCTTGTCATAGGACTCAAAATTGTAGTACAATGGCAGATTATGGCACTTAAGGTCTATGGGGATTCTCAGTTGATTATCAATCAGGTCAATGATGAATACCAAAAAAAGGATGAAAAGCTCACCCCATATAAGAAACTGGTTGAAATTCTCAAGGAATTCTTCATTGACATCACATTTGAGAAAATACCAAGGGAAAACAACAGATCAGTTGATGCTATGGCAACAATTGGATCACTATTGGATATCCCACGCAATGTCCATAAACATGAATTCCTAGTAGAGCAGCTTCTCATACCAACTTTTGAGGTACCAGAGTCTGAATTCATGTGTGAAATCATTGGTCCCATTGATCCTTGGTACCATGACATATACACATACCTAAAAATAGGAGTCCTTGTTGATATCACCCTAAACCTTAAAAGAACATTTTTCAAGAAGTCATCCTATTTTGTTAGCTTAGGTAACACCCTGTACCGTAGGAGTATCGAAGGAACCCTTTTTTGATGCTTGAACCCTGAGGAAGCTTTGACTACTTTAACTGAAGTACACGATGGCATTTGTGGTTCACATTCGAGTGGTATGACCTTGGCCAAGAAACTACTGAGGACTGGGTACTACTGGCCTACGATGGAAAGAGAATCTCACGACTATGTCTGAAGGTGTTTACAATGTCAACAACATGGGGATCTCATCCATGCACTAGCTTAGGAGCTCCAACTGATTATAATACCTTGGCCCTTTTCACAATGGGGGCTCGATCTCATTGGTAAAATCACACCCACCTCATTTAATGGACGCAAGTTCATTATCACCGCCACAGAGTACATTACAAAGTGGGTAGAGGCTATCCCAATGACCTACATCACAAGGAAGTAGAACTCCAAATTCATCTTGAACTACCTCATTTTCCGCTATGGTGTCCCACAAACCCTTATCTCAAATAACGAGACATTTTTCAAGAACCGGGATGTTCAAGAGCTATGCCAAAAATTCAATATCCAACATCGCTTCTCCACCTCATACTACCCCCAAGGTAATGGCCAAGCTGAGGCTACGAATAAAACCATCTTGAAGATACTAAAGAAAACAATCAATAAAGTTGGTCGTGACTGGAACCTACAGCTAAATCCTGCCTTATGGGCCTACCGAACAAGTATCTTCACACCAACATGTGCAACCCCATTCTCCCTAGTCAACGGATCAGAAGCCATCCTTCCCATTGAGATTTAGATCCCATCATTAAGTATATCATTCCACACTCTCATTATAGATGAAGAATATCAGGTGTCACGATTGAACAAGCTATAACTAATGGATGAGTGGTGCATGGATGCCTTGAACCATCTACAAGTGTATCAGAACCATCTCAAGTGAAGCTACAATAAAAATATCAAGAGTTGGACCTTTCAAGTCGAAGAGATCGTGTTGAAAGAGAATTAGAAGAATGTACCAAATCTAGACAACAATGGAAATTTTGAACCCAATTGGTTGGGACCCTTCATCATCACGACAAGTTATAAATCATGAGCATATCAGCTATCTACACCTGAAGGTGAACCCCTATAGGAGCCTATCAATAGCTCCCATCTCAAAAAGTTTTATGCCTAAACTTGCAAGGTATAAATCCAAAAAATATTAAAAAAATCAAAAAATATAAATATCCAAAAAAAAATCAGATAAAGGATTGAAAACAGTAAAAAAAAAATCATCCTCTAGTGAAAACCACTTCAGTGGTGCTTTGGGCAAGTACCTTGGTGAAAACCTGGTAAATAGGTGCCTTGTGTAAATAAGCACTTTCCATCCATCATGGTCTCTTTAGCTTGTTCTGCATCATTCATCCATCACACTTCCATATCTCCATCAATCACCCATTCATGTTCGCATCATAGCTTGATCCTGTGTTTGTATCATGTTCTATCTGAGTACTACTTGGCACATTCCTAAGGTCAATTTGTCTTGCCTATATTGGAGTAGTCTATCGCATCACACTGAGGGAATTTTCTTATACCTACATCAGATCGGATTCATGTACATTCTTGAAGTCTTCCTTAAAATCAAAAAATCAAAAAACATTTAGAAAAACAAAAAAGCAAAAAACAACCAAAACATGTCAAAAAAAAAACCAAAACAAATCAAAAAGTCAGAAAAAGACAAAAATAGAGTCGTCGTGTGAAACTATGAGTCTCTGAGCTCTGAACGTAGGCAAGGCCATCATCGATGTGCCCCTGAGACACCTTAGGTCAGTCTTTTAGGAGTCTGTCATAATAAATTGACAATCCATCTATTCATATCTCATCAATAAACGAGTTTGTGTCAGTCGAACTACATGGTCTCTACATGTATAACATAGGAAAGGATAATCTTTGATCAGCCCCTGAGGCCCCTAGGATAGGTCTTTAGGTTAGCTTCTTGGTCAAAATCTTAGAAAACCCAAAAAACATTGGAAATTTTGAAAATCAAAAAATTCGTAAAATCTCAAAAATATCAAAAAATAGCCTCAAAACATTTCAAAAAACACCAAAAACATTCAAAAAAAGCCCAAAATCATCCACCACATTTCATGTTCATTCACAATAAACATCCACTCATAATAAATGATCGTCACTCCCAACCTTTGGTGAGACAATCGGAAACAAGTTTGGAAAATTGAAAGTGAAAACTCAAACATTAAGGTCTCAAGTCTAGATCAATAGGTAAAAAAGTTGGTTAACTCTTGGTATTAATAGCCCATCATCCCATTAGTCTCAAAATCATCTGATAACATCATGTCCTAGGATGCATCCTTCCTACAATGGACAACAACAACAGGCATCACTGTAGTTTAGTCTTGGCTAGAGGTATGAAGAACATTGGCTTGTTTGTGTACTTGATCTTTTCGTTTGATTTATCTTATTGTGCCCATTCCAATGACCTCTCAATGATGTCTAATAAAAATGATTTAGAGAGAAAATAATGGGGCATTGATCATTATCTTTTTTCTATTGTGCTTGTTGGATATTCTTGTAATATAACCTTGGTCATCCCTACTTTGTTTTGTTTGTAGGGAGGGTATTTTAGATGTCTTGTTGACTATTACATAGGAAGGTTTTTCTTTTCTATGTTTTGGTCCAAGATGTTTGAAATACCTAAATTACATCCTAATAAGGTTTTGTATGCTAGGTGTGAACAAGGATACTCCTATCTATTTGTCGATTCAAATTCCATCACACTAGATACAACGCCATCCTGGTTGTCTATACCTTGATGCATCGTATCTATGTGTGTTATCAAAAATAAGGTAAGTAATCTTGTTACGTTCCCAATCTCTGATAAGAAATCACGTCATCATCATATTTTGAACTCAAGGGTTGATTTCTCTTTCTTCTATCTCTTCCATATACTAATACTAATAGGGTATCATGACATTCAGAAACAAAAATATATAAATCTATCCATCCTGCATGCAAAAACCATCAACATACTACACAACATCTAAAAACATCATAAAAGGAAACATCATTCATCTCACATTATTATTCATTATCCATCATAAGATAGATTGGTTATTCTAAGCATTTCGTAAACTCACGTTTGCATTAAATATCCATTACATAATCATATGGGCATTATCATAATCATCACATGTTGCATCATCCATACGTACATTGCATATAGGAAAGATATTGAAAAAGAAGTAAAACATATAATTGCATCCATCATCCATCATATAAAGGTGCGTCCATATAGATCCATGTGTATTCATCCATTACATCATAAAACATCATAACATAAAGCATCATACTATAAACATTACATGCATCCATCCATTGATATATATCGATCACATAAAATAAGATAACCATCACATTATGTAAACACATCGCAAGTCATCTCATATATATATATCAAAAAATTTGAATATCATGATACATCGAAATCAAATATACAGTATCATCATCGAACATACAAGAGGCTAGTCAAAAAACTCATCCAATGAATGTATACACACCATAAATCAGGTTGTACAAAAATATGTGTCCAAGTGTGCTTTCAATATCCTGAGCTGCCCTCACTTTGTCTGTCTCCATGATGGCTACCTTGGCTCTAATAGTGAGACCCTGATGGTCTCCTTGATGATCCTACATGAGGGGTCCTAGTAGGAGCAATCTGGATAAGATGGGAGAAATTTTGCTTTCACCGCTCCTAGGCTACAACTCTGTAGTACACTTCCCTATAGTATGATGCCTCCTGCATCACTCGGCTGTACATCTCATATAGGATTGTGGCCTATCCTTGTATCTACTATTTTGTATCCCCTAGTTGTTGCCTTCGTCATGTCTCCAATGCCAGGCCCATGTCCGCATCTTTCCTCATTTGGCACTCCTATTCCACCTCCTGCCGTGCCTGGTCCCTCTCCTAGACCAATGTCTGAATCTAAGCCCAGGCTTGCTAAATTTTCCCTATCATAACCTGCACCTATGCTTGCAATGCTACTATTTGTCTATCCCTCAGGTCAGGACCCAGTGGTGGTGGGGGGGTGGCCTCTGCTGATGTGGCTGAATCGATGGCCTCTTTCCAACAGGTGGCACTAGTGGTGGGATCTATCCATCATGATCTCCCCCTCCATCCTGTCCATCCTATGGCTAGTGTCCTAGCTACTGTGGAACCTACCCAATTTGGGGTCCTCTGGCTGCAGCTGGCACAACCAGTAAATTCAATCGAATCAGGGCATGAGCCCACCAATATGCATCATACACCTAGGTGGTCCCCGCATCTACAGGACCGTCAAAGTACACCCATGACACCATGACCAGCTATCTAAAATCATCGATGGCCTACTGAGGTGGGATCGTCTGTCCCCATGCTATCTCCCTAGACCTCTGAGCAAAAATGGATCTCTGAGTACCATCGGGTGCATCCTGCACCTCCCCAAACTGGCAAGCAACCCTATCTGGAAGGTACCACTCAATCATAAGATTCTCTCGCCCTTGCATGTATCTGGTCTAGCGGCAGTAAAAGAGTTGCACATCATCATCATTCCATCTATGGAAGTGAATCCAAGGTCTCCATCGAAACACAATCATCTCATCGATAACCCTCCTCCAATGCAGAAGGCATGTAATGCCTATATAATGGAGGGTGGTCATCCATTCATATTTGTATTTTGTTGGATCATTGTGATCTATCTGAACGTTTGCTATCTGTGGCCTCAAAATGACAATGTGCTCGTAGGCCCACACATGAAGAAGAGTAACTCTAACCCCAATGCTTAGGCCCCATAGTATACAGCCTGGTGCATATCCTGATACAACGAGGCTAGTACAACTAGCCCCCAGGCGTAGACAGTCATCTCCTCCATCATTCAGGACCAAACGATACCCCATCCCATGTTGTAGTCTTTGGCTCGTTGATCAGGAACAAGGACTCCTGAGATCAGAGCACCGACGAATAAGGTCAAATCTGGGGCAATCCCCACATATTTGTCAAGGTCGAGCTTCCTATTATCGGTCATGTAATCATCGATGCCGAACAACTAAAAAATAGCATCACCTCTAGTGTCGACGTCATATATGATGCACTCACCATGAATAGGGATCCTCAAGATCTGCCACACGTCTTCCAATGTCACTGTGGCCTCTCTAGTCGGAAGATGGAATGATGAAGTCTTGCTCTGCCATATCTCCACTAGTGCCATCATCATAGTTAGGTGGGTCCTCACTGTTGGCATATGTGCAATGTGCCTGAATCCAATCAAACCAAGAAAGTATACCACGTCGTTAATTAAGTGCCTCACTTGTCGTAGAATCCAGCCTCTGTGCTCCTTTGAGTTGAGCACCCAAAGGACCTCCCACACTCAAAACACCCACGTCATCAAAATTAATCACCTTGGCATTTTTTTGAAAAAAAAAATTCTTCAAAAGGAAAAAGTGAGTTAGCAAAGCAAAAGCAAGTCAATTTTGCAAATGCAATGCTCCGTTGTTCTACAAATGTGACGCTAAAATCAAAGGCGCCGCTATCCTTCAAAAGCGAGTCAAAATTTTTGAGCGACACCAAACTTTCCTAGGGTAGCACGATGCAACATTGCAAACGCGATTCAGCATTATATGCACGACTCTAGAACCCTCTAGCATCACACGATGCTATAATACAAACGCAGGCCAGTATTTGCAAATGCAATGTCGCTCATGACAAATGCAATGCCTTAAAGCACCAATTTTGGTTGACTTAAATGGATCCTAATAAATGCACCAAAATTACGCAAAACAAAAAAAAATTGAAAGGCATACCAGGGGTCCTACATCCTGGGGCCACTGGAACTCGCGAACCCAATCCATTCGATGTCTGGGAAGCACACGAGCCACCATTCCATCAGCACCCAAAGCAAAAAGTCAAGGATTCTGGAAGTTCAAGTGTGAAAATGATTTGAAAATGACCCTCCTAACCCTATTTATGTAATTGTTTTAGGGTTTTTTGGGTATTTTTTAGGGTTTTTGAACCCATTTAATTTGTTTTTGTCCGAATGAATCTCGTTTTGACCCATTTTCATCACCGTGAATCATTCTTCACATCTTGTGGGCTATTTTCTACGTCTGAATCATTGTTGAATATTTTTCACAAGCTC
>VDFB02372567.1:0-13589 GCA_007258455.2 Sequoia sempervirens
AGCCATAAATTTTATTTTGGTCAAGGATTTTCCCCCTTTGCCAACATATCTACTAAATGCAACCCATAAAGATAGACCCATAGTTAATTAATATACACATAAATACATGTATATATCTACACATATATACATATATATATACACACATATGTATACATATTACAATATACCCAACATAGCCTAACGTAGAGAACAATAATCAACAATATCTAATGTAACCAAACATAGAATCAACAACATTAATTATTTTATTTTGTTGCAGCCATAACTAGAAAATGAAACACACAAATCAAACATTGGTTTCAACACACACCCAGGTCTAGAAAGCAACAATATAGCATGGGTTGTACAATAAGCATCAACCAAAACTCCATAGCCTTAACAATTTTAATCTAACATATATATATAGATATTAAAATATACATAATATAGCCAAAGGTAGAGAACAATAATCAATAATACCCAATGTAACCAAACCTAGAATCAACAACATTAATTATTTTATTATATTCCAAGCATAACCAGAATACGAAACCCATAAATCAAACAACATTACTTTGAACAACCACCCACATACAAAAAACCACAACATACCATGATATATACAATAAAAATCAACCAAAACTTCATAGCCTTAACATTTTTAATGTTACATATATATATTGATATTAAAATATACCCGATATAGCCCAAGATAGAGAACAATAATCAATAATACCTAATGTAACATAAAATAGAATCAACAACATTAATTATTTTATTCTTATCCAACAATAACAAAAATGAAACCCATAAATCAAACAACATTACTCTCTACAACCACCCACATGGAAGCCACAATATCACAGCGTGCACCTATACAATAACAATCCCGAAAAAATGCCATATAATCTACAATTTTGTTCCATTGCAAACATAATGAAAACACAAACAGCAAACTCTATGAAAATTAGCAGCAACAAGCCATACAAAAAATACTACTTTCTCAAACATAATCTCCTTGAAGATTGAAAAAATATAGCCATTCCAATAGGAACTTCTCCCAAAATGAAACAATATAGATTAAGAAAACTAACTATAATTGACAATGCCAAATGGATTGACTATTTTATTCCATTGCAACCATAACCACAAACCACAAGAATTAAACCAACCAACCTAATGTAACCAAACATAGAATCAACAACATTAATTATTTTATTCTCTTCCAACCAAAACCAAAAAATGAAAGCCATAAACCAAACAAAATTGGTTTCAACAGCCACCCAGATCTGGAAAGCAACAATATATCCCAGGCTATATAATAAGAATCGACCAAAATCTCATAACCTTAAAAGTTTTAATCTTACCTATATATATTCATATTAAAATATACACAATATACCCTAAGGTAGACAACAATAATCAATAATACCTAATGCAACCAAACATACAGTCAACACTATTAATTATTTTATTTTGTTTGAACCATAACTAGAATACTAAAGCCATAAGTCAAACAACATTACTTACAACAACCACCCACATGGGAAAAGCCACAATATAGCCCAAGGTATACAATAAGAATCCACCAAAACTCAATAACCTTAACAATTTCAATGTTACATATATATATTGATACTAAAATATACCCAGTATAGCCTTAGGTGGACAGAAAAAATCAATAATACATAATTTAACCAAACATAGAATCAACATCATTAATTATTTTATTATGTTCCAACCATAAGTAGAAAACAAAAGCCATAAATCAAGCAACATTAATTTCTAGAGCCACCCACAACCAGAAAGCCATAATATAGACCGAGATATACAATAACAATCCACAACAACTCTAGATCCTCTACAATTTAATTCCATTGGATACATAGCCACAAAACACAAGCATTAAACACAAACCCTACAAAGGTTGTAGTAACAAACCCATACAAGAAACACTCATTTTCCAACATAATCTCCCCAGAAATTGAAAAAATAGAGAATTTTCAACGTAGAATCAACAACATTAATTATTTTTTATCTATTATAGCCATAAATAGAAAATGAAAGCCATAAATTAAATAACATTACTTTCTGACTTTGGTAAGCACCCATAAAAGATATGATAATCACCAAGTAAAACAGCACAAAATTGGACATTCAATAGGTGACTAATATCTCTCTATGGACGTTCATTTACTTGTCAAACTAGAGGACGTATACTTTAAATGGCACGGAAAAATATATGCACTAAGAACTAGTTTCAGTCAAAACTTAGCAGAAATAAATACTTAGAAGGAAATTCTATCCACGCTACAGGAAAGGTAATACAAAGTTCTTTTAACTCAACTATGATTTGATTAAAACAGAAACCATAACAACTACGAGTGAAACACAAACTAAGAAATGGCCTTATGCTGCAGGAACAGGCACAAGGATGGATTCCCTATGTTGCAGGAGCAATACAAGACTGAGTTTGTATGAAAACTTCAAAGATGAAAGCTAACTGAAGATCAACAGAAAAGAACAGCTAACTAACTAGCTACAGATACTTACTAAGTGGGCCCCCTTAGCAAGCATCTACTGATTACACAAGTGCTTAACTCATAACTTCATCAAACTTTCTTCATGAAAACAAAATGGTATACATTGCTTTATAGATATGGAAACTAACAACAAATTATGTCTCTTTGTCAAATAGATGCGCTTTCATTATCATCTTGACTCTTACTTGTTATCTTTATCCATATGCTTCTATCTTACTCTAACTATCCTCTCCTTCTCACTCAGCGGGAGGAGGACTTTATTTAAAATGGGAGACCAACTAACTAACCTATCAAAGAAAAGATGTGGAAGTAAAGTGTATTGTAGAATCAAGGAACAAACTTCATAAATGAATTTATCGCGTTCCAGCCGATCCGAGAGAATCTGGCGCTCCACTCTTTCAGGCCGGTATCATTAAAAATCTTTCCCAACAGTTTCGGTCAAAGAGTCTTCGCAGGAGCTTCCTTGAAGTCGTGCAGGAAATGGACTTTACTGCAAGGCCAAGATCGGCTACGCTTGACTCGATCATTCTTCAACAACCTGCGATATAAAAGGTAACAGATGCGAAAGAAAAGGCGTATGGCATATACACAATATCCGTTCATTAATCACACATTTAAATCTATTTCATCATTCAAAAACTGTATGCGATATACCAGTCATTAAGGGAGTCAACAGGGTAATAAATGCAGTCAGGTCAACACAATAAGCTGCAGGAACATGAAAGTGTTTTGCTATAGGATATCCCCATAAAAGGTTTCAAAAGAGTTTTAAACAACCACGAATAATAAAAGTAAAGGCATTAAAAGTTCATCATAGTATCCAAACTATGAGCACATTTTAATCATCGACCCACTTCCAAAAAGCCACAATATAGGCTGAGCTATGCAATAACAATTGACAAAAAGTCCATATCCTCTATAATTTAATTCCATTACAAACATAGCCACCAAACAAAAACATTAAACACAAACCCTAAAAATGTTGATAATAACAATACCATACAAAAATAGTCCTTTCTCAACACAATCTCCTCCAAAATTGAAAAAATATAGAATTTTCAACAACACCTCCAAAATGAAACACTATAGCTTAAGCAAAACAACTATAATCAACAACACCTTATGGAAAATCCAATGAAACAATATGGGAAACATTTTTTTTTGCATATACACTTGTTGTCGGTTGTTTCAAACAAACCTCTTTCCCTAGCTTTCTCCATGCTGCCTTGTTTCTCAAAGCCTCCAAACATATGTAGATAATGGGAACTATAAACACAAGCCCACAAAAAATCACAGTATCAGATCCATGAAAAACCACTCAAAATAAACACGAACCATAAATTAGACAAGGTATTTGAAACAATTAACAATACCTTATGGCAAATGAAGCAATATAACTTCCAACCACAAATCAAACAATATCGTTGAGTGGTTCTTCCACATGCACCTTTTCCCACTCGCTTCAGACAAACATCTTCTAACCAACTTTCTTGTATAAAAATGGGAAAAATACTATCACAGGCAACACATTTCTTTTGCATTTCCAACCACCCTCTCTTGCAAAAAATAGAAAAATACAGCCATTTCAACACCTTCTCCAAAATGAAAAAATATAGCTTAAGAAAAACAACTATAATAAACAATACCCAATGGATTGACTATTTTATTCCAATGCAACCATAACCACAAACCAGAAGAAGTAAACCAACTAACCTAATGTAACCAAACATAGAATCAACAACATTAATTATTTTATTTTCTTCCAACCAAAACCAAAAAATGAAAGCCATAAACCAAGCAAAATTGGTTTCAACCGCCACCCAGATCTAGAAAGCAACAATATAGCCCATGCTATACAATAAGAATCGACCAAAATTTCATAACCTTAAAAATTTTAATCTTACCTATATATATTCATATTAAAATATACACAATATACCCTAAGGTAGACAACAATAATCAATAATACCTAATACAACCAAACATACAATCAACACTATTAATTATTTTATTTTGTTCGAACCATAACTAGAATACTAAAGGGTAAAAGCACAAAGTTGTGTCACACTTTTAGCCAACTTATCAGCACAACCTGAATTTAAGTATTTCTAACTAAAAATCAATTTTGGTCAAACATATGATCTATTAAGATTCATTCTAGCTAAATTATATGCTTCCACAACTTTTTCAACTAAAATTGTTGGCTAAAAATGTATGGAGCATCACTTTGAGTCCAATTTACCAAAAAAAATAAATTATTTGAAAAACTTGAAGTTTCAATAACTCTTGCTAATGTAAACAACATTTTTTTAAAAATATAAAAATACCCTTTTGTAGATCCATAAGTGTAGTTTTCAAAAATATATTTATTTTAATAGTTTAATTAATTTTTATATTTTATATTTTATTTTTACTAAAAGTAGGTTTTCAACACAAAATATGAGGTTGATTACTATGCCAAGGAAAAATACTAAAACTTATTAAAAAAATTTGAAAAAAATATGATGCACTAGATAAAAGAATCTATTTTAAGATGGTATAATTTTGTTCCCATTTTAGATAAATATTTAATATGAAAGTTGGCGTTCGATGAAAACAGTTTTTTTTATTCACACATTTTAATATTTATTTAAAAATATATATTTATCAAAATTGGAAAAAAAATATATCCATGCAATAAAAATTTCAAGTTATAAATACACAAAAAATTTGAAAGAAAAAAATAAAATTTATTATAAAAAGTTTGACGTCCCATGCAACTTCATTTTTTAGCATTTTATCAGCAACTAAATTATAGTTTTAATTTATTAAAAACTAGTTTAAAATAATTTTTAAATTTTTTTTAAAAATACAAACATAAAATATACTAAAAAATACATATTTTACTAGTTTACATTATTTCAAAATTCAAAACATATATGCCACTTTTTAGTGATTCAAGTTTAAAAATTGGATTAAGCGTGCCATTTCCTTTATAAAGTGTGTGAGAGCTTTGTGCTTTTACCTAAAACCATAAATCAAACAGCATTACTTTCAACAACCACCCACATGGGAAAAGCCACAATATAGCCCAAGGTATACAATAAGAATCCACCAAAACTCAATAACCTTAACAATTTCAATGTTACATATATATATGATACTAAAATATATACCTAGTATAGGCTAAGGCGGACAAAAACTAATCAATAGTACCTAATATAACCAAACATAGAATCAACAACATTAATTATTTTATTTTTTTCCAACCATAAGGATAAAAGGAAAGCCATAAATAAAACAACATTACTTTCTACAACCACCCACAACCAAAAAGCCACAATATAGGCCGAGCTATACAATAACAATCCACAATAACTCTATATCCTCTACAATTTAATTCCGTTGGATACATAGCCACAAAACGGAAGCATTAAACAAAAACCCTATGAAGATTGACAGTAATAAACCCATACAATAAATGCTCCTTTTCCAATGCAATCTCCTCAGAAATTGAAAAAATACAGACTTTTCAACATAGAATCGACAACATTAATTATTTTTTATCTGTTCCAACCATAAACAAAAAATGAAAGCCATAAATCAAACAACATTACTTTCTACAACTACCCACTTGCGGAAAGCCAAAATATAGGTTGTGCTATACAATAAAAATAAAAAACCTATATCCTGTACAATTTAATTATGTTACAAACATGGCCCAAAAATGCGAACATTAAAGAAAAATCCATAAAAAAAAATAGTCCTTTCTCAAAACAATCTCCTCCAAAATTTAAAAAGTATAGACTTTTCAACAACACCTTCTCCAAAATGGAAAATATAGCTTAAGCAACACAAGTATAATCAACAATGCGTTATGGAAAATCCAATGAAACAATATGGAATTTTTTTTTTTGCATATGCACCTCTTGCCAGCCAATTTAAACAATCCTCTTTCCACCAACTTTCTCGATTCTTCCTTGTTTCTCGAAGCCTCCAAACATATGTAGATAATGGGAACCGTAAACACAAGCCCACAAAAATCACAATATCAAATCCATGGAAAACCACTCATAGGAAATGTGAACCATAAATCAGACAAGGTATTTGAAACAATCAACAGTATCATTGAGTAGTTCTTCAACATGCACCTCTTCCCACTCGCTTCAAACAAACATCTTCTCGCCAACTTTCTTACACAAAAATAGGAAAAATACTATCACAGGCGACACATTTCTTTTGCATTTCCAATCACCCTCCCTTGCAAAAAATAGAAAAAAGTAACCATCTCAAGAACACCTTCTCCAAAATGAAACAATATAGCTTAAGCAACACAACTATAATTGACAATGCCCAATGGATTGACTAGTTTATTCCAAAGCAACCATAACCACAAACCACAAGCAATAAACCAACCAACCTAATGTAACCAATCATAGAATCAACAAAATTAATTATTTTATTCTCTTCCAACCAAAACCAAAAAACAAAAGCCATAAACCAAACAACAATGGTTTCAACAACCACCTAGATCCAGAAAGAAACAATATATCCTAGGCTATACAATAAGAATTGACCAAAATTCCATAACCTTAACAATTTTAATCTTACCTATATATATTCATATTAAAATATATGCAATATACCTACAACAGACAACAATAATCAATAATACCTAGTGCATCCAAACATATAATCAACACTATTAATTATTTTATTTAGTTCAAACCATAACCAGAATACTAAAGCCATAAATCAAACAACATTACCTTCAACAACCACCCACATGCAAAAAGCCACAATATATCCCAAGGTATACAATAAGAATCCACCAAAACTCCATAACCTTAACAATTTCAATGTTACATAGATATATTGATACTAAAATATACCTAGTATAGCCTAAGGCATACAAAAAATAATTAATAATACCTATTGTAACCAAACATAGAATCAACATCATTAATTATTTTATTTTATTCCAACCATAAGGAGAAAACAAAATCCATAAATAAAACAACATTACTTTCTACAATCACCCACAACCAGAAAGCAACAATATAGGCCAAGCTATACAATAACAATCCACAACAACTCCATATCCTCTACAATTTAATTTTGTTGGATACATAGCCACAAAATGCAAGAATTAAACAAAAACCCTACGGAGGTTGACATTAACAAACCCATACAAGAAATGCTCCTTTTCCAACACAATCTCCTCATAAATTGAAAAAATATAGACTTTCAACATAGAATCAATAACATTAATTAAATTTTATCTATTCCAACCATAAACAGAAAATAAAACCCATAAATCAAACAACATTACTTTCTACAGCAACCCACTTGCAGAAAGCCACAATATAGGTTGAGCTATACAATAACAATTGCCAAAAACTCCATATCCTCTACAATTTAATTATCTTACAAACATAGCCACCAAACGCAAACATTAAACACAAACCCTACAAAAGTTGATAGTAACAAACCCATACAAAAAACATTCCTTTGTCAACACAATCTCCTCCAAAATTGAAAAAATACAAACTTTTCAACAACACCTTCTCCAAAATGGAACAATATAGCTTAAGCAACACAACTATAATCAACACCACCTTATGGAAAATCCAGTGAAACAATATGGGAAACATTTTTTTTTGTGTATGCACCTCTTGTCGACCATTTCAAACAAACCTCTTCCCCCCAGCTTTCTCCACACTATCTTGTTTCTCGAAGCCTCCAAACATACATAGATAACAGGAACCATAAACACAAGCCCACAAAAAATCACAGTATGAGATCCGTGCAATACCACTCACTGGAAATACAAACCATAAATCAAACAAGGTATTCAAAACAATCAACAGTACCGTATTCGAAATGAAGCAATATAAATGCCAACCACAAATCAAAAAATATCATCAACCGGTTCTTCCACATGCACCTCTTCCCACTCGCTTCAAACAAACATCTTGTCGCCAACTTTCCTGCACAAAAATAGGCAAAATACTATCATAGGTGACACATTTATTTTGTATTTCCAACTACCCTCCCTTGCAAAAAACACAAAATAACCTCCACCCACCTTCATAGAAGCCACACAAAACTTAATACAACTTGCACCCTCAAAGAAGCTAACCCTTGTCACTCACAGCTCTCATATCAAGTATAGGAACATAACGACACCAAAAAATGCCTCATTGAAAATTTACCAACATTCATTTTGTTCCACAAGGAATTAAAAGGCAACTGTTAGTAGGAAAATTCCTAATACATGCAAAGCATACAACAATTAATGTTGATGTGAACTAGCGTTTAATTTCTGTGGCCTTCTCTATCCACGCAGCTCGAAAAATTCCATCCTATTCCCAAAGCAGCCAACAACCACCTCTGCCACCTTTTTCATAGTTATCAGAAGGAAAAAAATATGGGAGGCTGACCTAAATTTTGACCAAACTTATAACCCACTCGACACCTTGTCCCTAGTCGCCGAAAACCTAAAAACTGGGGAGGCTGACAAAAAATTCTGGGAAAAGTTGACAAAAATAGCCTATCGTCTAATTATATATGATGTGATGGATTTTGTGTAGAAATGGGATTCAATAAAATGGTTGGGAAACCTTCCTAGCTAGAGTGGATCCCATGGGGCAAACCTATTTCAAGTGAGACAAGCTACACTATAAAATTGAAATGGAACTCTGCACTTGGATTTCCTAGCACATTTGATGGTATTAAATGAAGAAATATCAAAACGCATAGCACATTGAAATATATAAAACACAAAATATTAACACACTATGCCTATGCACAACTACTATTGCTTGATCAAAAACATTTACATCATGCTTCTTTTATAAAGGAGTTTACAATATACAAGATAATTCTGGAAACATACTAAATAAATTCTCTCACTCTTTTGAACTAACATGCAAAGTGAAACTTCCTCAATACTTCCTACATGCACATTTCATGAAAAAACTTTCTACTATTGTATGCCTAATTAACTGCAGAATATATGGGAGAAATTATATGCCAACACTCCCCCTTAATTTCGACCATATATTTCTTTCAACTTTCACCAACTCTTTCCAATTGCTACGAGAGTCCCTCAAACTTGGATCTTCAAATCTTCAGAACTTCTAACTGGAAATCATCTTGCTATTTGTAGCTTTCAACTTTTCATGACAACTTACAAGACCAACAAATCTCTCTTGATTTCCATCTTCTTTTCCATACAAACATTTGTATTTGAACAAAAAAATTTACCTGTAATATTCTGCCAACTCGATCCATAAATCCATCCACAATCTATTTTCATACATCATGTAATTGATTCACTCTTCCACTCTCTTTTCCAATGCATCTTTTTTGAATGATTTCTCAAACCAAAAATTCTACACAAATGTAGATCCCAACATGTATCATTTATATGACCTTTCCTGTTACAATGCAAATAGTGCACACATTTCATTCCTTTAACAAATTTTGTTAATCCTATAATATTTCCTTTACCTGTCACATATCCAAGTCCTCCACACTTAGGCCTCATAACTGGTTCAATCGAATATTTCATTACATGCTCATACTTACCTAATCCTCAACCTTTATATCCCATTCTCTTCATGATTTTTAAACCAACATTATCATCAAGAAAACTAGAAATATTTGTAGAATCAAATACATTACCATTGCAATTCTCAAAATCATGTTTATTTCCATCACAAATAACTTCAGCAAAATCACATTTACCAAATATACCATCAAATAGACAACATAAATCATATGAGTCACACAAAACATCACAAAATAATGGTTTTTTCCTCAAACATTCATTCTCTTCTTTTTTAATTTTGATATTTCTTCTTTTTGTGAACTATTTTCTTCTTCCAATCTTGTCATTTCATCTTTTTGTAAATTTTTTTCCTCTTTTAATCTTTTCTTCTAATTCTTTGTTCTTCTTCTTAATCTCATCAAACAACTTTAGTTTTTCTTCTAGCTCTTTATTCTTCTCCTCAACTTGCCACAAATATTTCAAAAGTTCACTATTTTCTTTCTTTAACAAAATCTTTCTCACAAATTAGATTTTCATTTTATTTTAACACTCTTTTATAAAATTTTCCCATTGAAACAAATGATTTTAACACAACTGATTCTACTACAATGATTTCTTCTTTTCTTTAACAACATGTTCTTTCAACCCTTCTCTTGTAATTTATACCTTGTCTTTTACAAATCTCTTAAAATGATGAACATTGATCTCTTTTTCTACAACTTCTAATGACAATTACACAAACACAACAATTCTCTCCAAAAAAGAGTTGTGATTTACTTTTAGCAATCAAAATTGATCCTATCTCTTTATTTTCTATAGGGACTTTCTTCCAATATAAATTATCTCAAAGATCTCTACAAAAGAAATTTCAAACACACAATCAATCTTTTCAAAACAAAATTAATTACCTTTTCCAATAGCCTAAGAAAAAATTTCTACACTTAACCTTTTGCATTACAAATGATGCAATTTGCAATCTAAGAACAACATCAAATATGGTGACTTTTTTTTATTTCTAGATATGCAACCTTTTAAATCTACACTGACAACAAAACTCTTATCTACAACATTCTTCTTTGACTGCTCTTGAATCTGCAATCCTTTGTATAATGACTCTTGTGTGACTACAAAATCAGTGCCTAAAAAATCAACAACTCCTTCACCATGACAACATCGATTTCTTCTTTATTACTTATGATGTTTCCTTCCAGCTACAACTTCATTTCAACATTGATTACCAACTTGTATTTCTGATCTTCACCATTGAACCTGCCTAGCTCTGATAACACTTTGATGTTATTAAATGAAGAAATATCAAAACACATAACACATTGAAATATATAAAACACAAAATATTAACACACCATGTTGCTGCACAACTCCTATTTCTTGATCAAAAACATTTACATCATGCCTCTTTTATAAAGGAGTTTACAATATACAAGATAATTTTGGAAACATACTAAATCAATTCTCTCACTAATGTGAACTAACATGCAAACTGAAACTTCCTAAATACTTCCTACATGCATGTTTCATGCAAAAACTTTCTACTGTTGTATGCCTAATTAACTACAAAATATGTGGGAGAAACTTTATGCCAACAAAATTCTTCATAAAAAATATGCATGCCTAGGTGTTCTTTTTGAAATCGCTCACCATATCAATCCTAGATCACAACAAAGTTTGTTTCTAATGTAATTCATGGATAGCCCCTTCTTGTCTTCATCCAACTAATTGTGTTTTCTTCGCTAACAAGGTTTGGTATTTCCTATCATTAAGAAATCATGTTCACATTTCAATTTGGATAATTTAATGTGTAATGTTGAAAAACTAAAAGAGCTAAATGATTAGATTTGTAAACCCAAATCAACCTTTCAACATGGCATCAATGACGTTTCTCTAAAATAAAAACATATGCAATAAAAAAACTAAACTATGAAAAGCCCATATGCATTCACAAAAAAATCACTCCATTGTTATCCTCTTCCATAATATCTTGCATTTTCTCTTAGATTTTACAAGAAAAAGTACAAGAAGCTCTCTGAAATAGGATGAGATGAAAATAAGATTGCAATTCGTGTGTGTTGAAATGTGTGAAGGAAGCTTTCTTTTATAGCCAAATTCATAAGGTGAGTCCACATTTTGGGATGAATGTGGGATAAAGGATTAGGTTGGATATTTATGACCTTTTATAAATTCATAGAAAATATGAAATTTTAATGATTATGTGAATACAATTAGTGAAAATGACTATGAAAATGGTGCTTATAAATGATTATTTAAATACTTTAATAAACGCCTATGAAATGGTTGAATTCTTATGTGAATGTGTGTATGAAAGGCATATTTAATGACTTTAAATATATTTAAATGAAATGGATCGATGAGATATGCAAATGGTTTTATGAGTATGGTGATATGCAAATAATTACATGAAGCATGCAATAAGAGATATAATTAGGTAGATAATGGAATAACTCATGCAATAGATGAAAATGATTATGAAGGAATTTTTATGCATCTACATTTTTCCCATCTTTGTGAAAATGGAGCATGTTGCATTGTTTGAAAGGAAAAGATATGCCCTAGTGAAAGGAAGAATGAGAAAGGATGACAAGGAACTAGTGGTATGCCCCCTCGATAGGACATGTGGGTTCCAAGAACATGAGTTTGCTCTCGAAATAGATTAACAACTTAGAAGATGAAGGATAAAAATGATAGAGGGAAATTGATAAGGATGCTAAAGAAAAGATGCAATGATGAAGGGAATGGATAATGATAGATGAAAAAGAGATATGAAAAAAGATGAAGGTGATCAAGCTTTTTGTGCTTTACAAAGTGCTTTATCATCATCGAGTGGTAAAATATGACAAATGGACAATAAACACCATGGTATGACATAGACCAAGGTGTGCAAGGTCATCCATTTGTAAAACAGACAACCACAAACAAGGAATGTCCTAACTCATACTTAAGGGAAAGGTTTCCCCAGTCTTTTTGTCAAGAAAAACCACAAACAATAATCAAATAAAAGATGAGTCATGAGACATCATTGCTCCTCTAAATCCTTCATGGGACATCCTCGAGGTGGCTAATAACATGACCGAAGAAAATCCAATAGATAAGACAAAATAGACCAACAAGATCAACAACCATTTAGATTATTTTCCAATAAATGTTTTTCAATGTGTTAAGTGACGAAGTGAATGATGGGTGGACTATTTTGACAAGGCCTGGTTTCAGGAAAAGTAACATGTTGTATAAGATGTTAGTTTTGGTTTTGATCATGCAACTACCTATATAAGGCAAATGACAAAGTGTGATAGTGACAAGGTCTGGTTTTAGGAAGGACACATCCTGTATAAGACCATTGGTTTTGATCAATTTGACTAATTTGATTAATTTGACAAATGACTGATTTTACTTGGAGACTTGTTGATTCAGGATTTTGAAGTTCAAATGATTATGTCGCATCTGAGTTGACAGTGTTCGTGTTATTTTGATTTACTTGATGAACCCTAAAAGAC
>VDFB02372568.1:0-33485 GCA_007258455.2 Sequoia sempervirens
CCAATCAACTTAAATCCATCAGGTTTCTCAACATATAACTCTTCTTCCAATTCACCATTTATAAAAGTAGACTTGACATCCATTTGATAAACCTTATAATCTTTGTAAGCAGCATAAGCAAGAAATAGTCTCATAGCTTCAATTCTAGCAACAGGGGAAAAAGTATCTTCAAAATCAATTCCTTCCATTTGAGAATATCCCTTACAAATTAGTCTTGCTTTGTTTCTAACCACTTCACCTTGCTCATTCAATTTGTTTCTAAAGACCCATTTAGTTCCAATTACATTTTTATCCTTAGGTCTAGGAACAAGAATCCATGTATCATTCTCAATTTGTTGTAGCTCATCTTTCATTGCTTCAACCCAATGCTCATATTTGCATGCTTCATTCACACTAGTAGGATCAATCTTTGAAATCAAACAATATTATTCTGCAATTCTTCTCCCAGTCTAGACACCTTTACTCTTATCACCAATAATTTGATCTTCTGAATGATTCAATCTTACATACCTTGGAGTCTTCTTAGAATGTGCTTGAATTTTAGGCTCATCTGATCTCTCTTTTGTTCTTTCACTAGTTTCTTCTTCCTCTTGATCTTCTTCATTCATTGGATTAATTTGCACTTAATTTGTAGTCTTAACTTGCTTTCCTTTGTTTGTGCTATCATTTTGATCATCAGAATCATATCCATAGGTTCTGGATGGTGCAACAATGTCTTTATCAACCTTAACATTTTCACTTTAAACCATTTTCTTCAATCTCTTATTGTAACACCGATAGGCCTTGCTCTTAATAGAATAACCCAAAAACATTCCTTCATCACTCCTAGCATCAAACTTTCCTATATCTTCATCTCTTCTGATATAGCATCTACTCCCAAAGATTTTGAAATATCTAACAATAGACTTATGACAAGTCCATAGCTCTAAAGGGGTCTTACCAATATCACCTTTGATTTGTACCTATTTGAGGATATACACAACAATACTCACTTCTCTCCAATAGATATGAGGGAAATTTCCTTCCAACATCATAGTTCTAGAATCATCTTGAATTGTTTTGTTCTTCCTTTCCACAACTCCATTTTTTTGAGGGGTCCGTGATGTAAATAACTATCTCTTTATCCCATGTTCTTCAAAAAAAAATTAAACTTAGCATAAGTGAATTCACCACCTCTATATGATCTCAGACATTTAATCTTCAAACCAATCTCTATCTCAACCATAGCCTTAAAGATCTTGAACTTCTCTAGAGCTTTAGATTTCTCCCTTAAGAAAGTATCCCACATAATTCTTGAAAAATCATCAATAAGAAACATGAAATACCTGTAACCTTGTAAACTTCTGATTGTAGAAGGATGACACAAATCAGTATGCACAAGTTCCATTAATTATTTTGAACAATGTTGTTTGCTTCAAAATGAAATTCTAGTTTGCTTCCCCAATTGACATTCCTTGTATATGGCATTAGTAGGCTTTACCAACTTAGGTAGATCTCTTATAGCTTTAGTCAAATTTATCTTGACAATGTTATCAAAGTTAACATGACACATTCTCCTATGCCACATCCAACTTTCATCAACTTGAGCAATAAAAAAACTTTTACTAGCAGTATTCAGATGAAAGATATTACATCTTGTCTTTGTACCTGATGCAATTACATGTCTAGAACATTCAAATATTCTACACTTTCCATTCATGAACTGAAGATTGTAACCCTTGTCAACCAGTTGACCAACACTTAAAAAATTATGTTTTAGACCTTCCACATGTAGGACATCATTAGTAATATTCTTACCATCAAGAGAAATACAACCTCTCCCACGAATCACACTAGTTGTATTATCACCATATCTCACAACACCTCCATCATACTTTTCCAAGCTTACAAGCTTACTTTTGTCTCCAGTCATGTGGTGTGAAAATCCACTATCAATCACCCATTCATCTTTCTCTTCAACTCAAGTAGCTAGGGATTTCTCCACATTTGTACAACTAGCAGATTCAGTAGATACAAAATCATTTTCCTAGATGGCAATAAACACCCACTTATCTTCACCTTGAGCAGATTCATCTTCTATCACTCCTTCATCAGCAACATAGTAACACTTCTTTTGAAATTTAGGCTTGTTATGTCTTAGTTTAGAGGCTCTTTCTGGACACCTTAATGAAAAATGACCTATTTTATTATAGGAAAAACATTTATGAGGAAATTTTCCTTCATATTTACATTTTCCTCTAGGTATTATCTTGAAAATAAGTGCTTCCAATTCTTCCAACTCTCTTTCTTCTTCTTCAATCTGTCTAATTTCATCCTCATACTTGAATGTATTTCTAGATGAACTCTCACCCGGATCATATCTCTGTCTATCTCTTCTAGAAGTAGTAGCTTTGAACACAAATTCAACCTTAGGAAGGGCATCACCAAATTCACTCAACTCAAAAGCAGTCAACTTATCGACCAACATATCTTTGGTTACATTTGTTACAGTTCAGAGCTCTTCAATAGCTATAGCTTTGACTTTATAAGGAGGCAAGGATCTAAGCACTTTAGCAACAATCTCTAATTCATCCAGTTTTCCACCAACACACCTGATACCACATACAAGTTCATTCACTCTTTGCATGAAAGTAGTAACATTTTCATCATCACCCATTCTCAACATTTCATATTTCCCTTTTAGACTCTACAACTTAGCAATCTTCACATTATCATCACCTTCATATAGGGTTTCCAACTTTTTCGAGATCTCATAAGAAGTCTTTAAATCCATAACATTAGTCATCTCAGTATCATACAAGGTGCTCAATAGTGCTTCTTTAGCCCTAATATTGTACTCAACATCTCTAATCTCAGTAGAAGTAGTAGGACCATTTAGTGGAATAACATACATATTACTTATAATACTCTAGTAGAGTTCACCAATGCATCTTAGATGGAATTCCATTTGAGTCTTCCACAAAGAATAATTTTTTCCATCAAATCTTAGACTATTCTTCTTGTATGTCACCATCCCAGATCACCTTGAAAGCTGTTAAAATTCTTCCAAGGAACCATAAGCTCTAATAATAATTGCTGGAAACACAAGGGTAGACAACTAAGAGTGGGGGTGAATTAGTTGCCACAAGATTTAAAACTTATTAAACTTATTAATCCTTAATCTCAGAATTGATCAATATCAATGAAATCATGAATCAACAACTCATCAGAAACACACATAACAACAAGATTTTTACATGGAACCCTATTAGGGGAAAAACCATGGTGGAGGTCAATCCACAAGATTATACCCTATTAAAAGTATAAGAAGAATAAATGGAGAATCACACTACCTAGAGCTCACTGCTCAATTACAAAGGAAGACACACTATCTTAGAAAAATATTTGGATTAAAACCATTTAGATTTGAACTGAGAAAATAGCATTTGCTAATGCTTGATTATAGTTCTGGTTAAGCACATGAACACTTCTTCACTCTTCTTCACTCTCTACTCCACCTTTGAATGATTTGAACTTTATTCTCACATAGGGTTCATACACTTCACATCCTCTCTATATAATTCAAATAAAAAAATGCTCTTATATATTTGCAACAAGAAATTCCATGGCTACAAGTTGGCCATAAAGAGATAATAAAATAATTACAAACAGTTAGCCTAAAACTATAGATAATTTTCAATGTAAATCAACCAAGGTTGGCCACAACTTAGTGAAAACCCAAAACAACATCTCCACACATGAAAATACTTTAATTAATTTCTCCTCGAAGATCCAAAATATGCTTCAACACCATGTTAGCCAAGAGCATGAAAAATATGAACACAGAAGAGAAAATATCGGATCACAAGCACAACGATCAATGCAAAAGTGTAACAAAGATATAACATGAACTAGAAACATCCACCAACTTCATGAATCACTAGAGAATCATCCAAAGCAACTGAACTAACATAAATCACATAATCTTCAATCAAGAACACTAACCGAAGTGACAAAAAAACTGTCAGAATGAAAATCTTCATAACTCAATCAACTCTTCATGTGGATCTCTGAAACTCAACATGGATAATCTAGACATACTCAACAAGAAACCCTTTAGTCCACAACCTTTGAACATCAACACACTAAACTCACTGATAGACAGACCATCAATTCACCACTGACAACCTGCAACTCATTTTATTACAATTTTCTCAATATCGTTGACATATATAGCTTTCAAATGCACTAATGCTAATAGTTTTGACATCAATGACGACCACATATCAGCAACACAACCAAAACATCCAAAAAAAAGAAGGAAAAAGACTAAGTTTTTTCCAATATATACGAAATATGGTAACTCTAAGGTACCAAGAGGTGGAACTCAAAGCCAACTGAAAGTGTAAAATATCACCAAAATATCTTCTCATGAGAAAGCCATAAAAGCCTTGAAAAGAGGGCCTACAATTGAAGTAAACTAAACTCAAAATGTTGCAAACTCCTCCTGCATGATATTCAACCCCAAGAGGCTCCTTAAAAGGCTTCTCAAATTGAAGATGTGACTCGAAACCCTTGTAGAGCTCCACTCCTGATTTTGCATGATTTTGAGCTTTAGTAGCACTTTAGTTCCCATTTTTGCATGACTTTGGGGAAAAGGTAATTGTTTGATTAAATATTAAAGATAATCAATGTGATTATTTTAATATTTATCATGTGATAGTCCTTTTTTACATTACATGGTAAATATTAAGGTAATTAATGAAATATTACCCTTAATATTTAATTACATAGTTGATTTTGTCAAAAATCATGCAAAAATACAAGTGAAGTTCACTATTATTTCAAAGTCAAAATGATAATCTCAAAGGTAATATTATTACCATTAAATTCATAGGCTCCCTAATGGTGATTAGGTATTTTGGATTAAAAGTCATAGACCATGGGTAGTTTTCAAATGTAGTGACTTTGATTTAAACAAAATTCAAAATCACCCACAAATTACAGCAAGTAAAAGCTTTGAAACCCTAATCATGTTTCTTCATTCTTCACTTAGAAAATATTTGAGAAACCTATTGTGCCATCTTGTTGCAAGTAGGGGGCTTGAAACTTATGTTGTTCTAATGATCTTTATGAAAGGAAACTTGTAGGAAACTCATGGTAAGTCCCCCACAATCATAAATTTGGTGTTTTTTCTCTGTATTCTCCATTTTTTGCAAACATTTTCAAGCTTTCAAGGTTGCGACTTTACTCAAATTTTTGATGTATTTTCTTTATCTTATCCATTGAATTTATCCTCTATGTTTGATGTTGCCATTGAGGAGTCTTTGAAGCTTTCTATAGTATAGTTTTGAGTGTTTATCTCACAAAGAACTCATGGTAAGCTTCAACCACTTGAGCCCTTTGCATCATCTTTTGTTCTCTATTGGTAAAAGCTGAAAATGGTTAAATAAATTTATAGTAATGGAGAGTAAACCCACAAAAATGGTTTACAATTCTAGTGAGGGAGGAAAACTCACAAAAAATGACCCCAAGGCAAAAAAATGTGATTTTGGGGGTTTGTAGGAACCTACTAGTTCGAGTGAACCCAATTGAATCTTACTCACCAAAAATACCAAAAAAAATGCATTAGGAAGGGTGGTTTGCTTGAACCCCTAGGGTTTTGTACGAACCCCCTTATTCCTTATTATCCCCCTGAAACACAAAAAAAACCTAAATTTTTTCACTTCGAAGCTCGATTTGAACATGAAAATGGTGAAGACTTCACAAACCCGACTTGAATCAAGTAGTCCTAGAAAAAAACTATCCAACAAATATAATTTGAATATGTTTTGGTTTTATTATGCATTTCTTTTTTAGTTTTATTAAACATAGGTTTTTCATCGAAAATGAAGGTCTTTGTTCTACACATGTGAAAAAATAATAGATTATGATTTATTTTTTTTAAAATATGAGTGCACTAGATATTGAAGTCTTTGATCCAACAAAAAAATAAATTGAATTCCGATATATACAAAAAAAGTTAAGCATTATATGGTCGCACTATGTCTTAATTGTAATTGGTTTGATTTTGAAACTTGATTAAAGAAAAAATATTCAATAAAAAACTATGTAACCAAGTGGAAGCACTAAATATCAGAGTTACAAATCTAAATTTAAAAGAATTAGAATTTTATCTTTCATGGAAAAAAAGTTATGCATTATACGGTGTGTGTCACTTTTTAAAAATGTTGTTTTCTACAAAAAACTAATTTTCGAGGGAGATGGATAAAAAGTGCAATCTGATTCCAAAAATTTTGATTTTTTTTTTTTAGAATCTAGAAAAAAATGTGACGAAACTCTAGTTTGTATCATCTTCAAATTCCTCACGGTTTAGCCGCTATATGTTCTTGAAAGTGAAGATTTAATTAAAAAAATTATTTTAGTGTCCAGTTTGGCCAAAAATTGTAAACCACTATTGTGGAATCACCTTGGAAGTATGTGCTTTTTTTTTCTTTATTCCATGAAAGAATCATGAAATCTCTATACATTTTCCTTTGTTGAAGGTCATGGCAATCAATGGATATTCTAGGTATTTAATTTTTTCTTTGAATATTGAAGTCTCCTAGTGCCCTTATGGCCACCATTGGACTTTTCTTGTGTTTGATGCAAGATGCTGCATTGTTCAATTCTCTGAGGAAAAATAAAAAGAAACTCACCTCCATTAAGGCCATGACTACACAATTATCTAGGTATTTTGTTTTTTTGTAGGTTGAGCTTGATGTTTATTCTACGTGTTTCTCGATCCTTGAGCAAAAAGAGAAAACACAAAGAAAAATAAAGGGTTTCCTTATTTCACTGATAAAACACTTCTATTTCATTTGTAAGATTGTGAACTCATGAAGTTCTAGGTATCTCAAATATCCTTTACAAGATAGAGCTTTATGATTATTTCATGTATTTTCTTGCTCTTAATATGAGATTATATTATTTTAAGATCATTGTACACTTTGGGTACTCTTCCACTTTTTGTAGAACCCCTTGATACTTCCTTGAAAATTGGGTTTCATTTTTTAATGAACCTGTGGCTATATCTTTTCCCTCTTGGTGCAAAGTCAAATCCTAGAAACTTTGTTGAATTCTCCTTATGTTTGAAACCTTCATTTTGGGTTTGAATCTTGAAGCATCCTTTGAGTGTGTTTCACTTCCATTTAAAAAAAAAAGTCTTTAATGGCCACCATTGTATATGGTATTCCTATTCTTTGAAGAAAAAAACATAGAATTTCTTCTTTGAAGCACTTGGTAAAATTATGCATAGCTGTGTTGTATATGCAACAACAATTCTGGTGGCATTCTTTCATTTTCTATATTTTTCTTCAAAATACTTGCATTTTAAAAAAGAAACACCCAACGAAACCTACAAATGTTGTGAGGGTTTCATCATTGTAAACTGTCCCACTTGTAAAAAATATTATTTCTTTTCAAAGCTTTTGCACATATACTTACATTGACCTCCATATGTATGGGCTATTCTTGTCATTGAATGGTTGCTCATTGTTTCTTATTACTCCATATTTACCATTGGTCATTGTGGAATGTTTATTGTGAAAGATAAACATCTCACCTGTATTATGCCATATGCTAAAACCATATTACTGTCACATTTCCATAATGCCATTATGGACTATTAGAATACCGATCTACCCCTTTAGGTCTGTTATAATTTCCCTATATAGTGCTATTAACCATTATTTCATTGATTATGTGATCATTATGATTGTATCTTACTCTCCTTTCATCTGTAATGAGGGAATGCATATTCCTTGTCTTTCTTGTTATGACTTTATACATTCTTCTTCATTGTTGTTTGATTAGAATTTTTTTTTTGTTCCACCATTTTAACTTTGTGATGAATGTTTGACAAATACTCCACCTTAGTATTTTGTGAATAATATACTCTTCTTGCCCAATTACATGTAAGCACTTTTTATAAGGCACTTTGATGAAGTAATCAACAACACATTCCTTGTTGTCCTATCAATGTGAGTGGCATAAACAATAGAAATAAAAATGAAATATGGCAGCAATGAGCATGAAACTTTTCTTGCAAAACAAAAACTTTTGATAAAAGATAGTGCAATCTATTTATATTCTATACATTCATTTAGCATTCTAAAAGGATTCCTTGCTTATTTGTGACCTTCATTTAAATTTGATTTTCATGTCTACTCTTTCCAATGTCATTGGCATACTGAGAGAGTATCTCTTTGGTAACATACAGTTACTAGAGCAGGAGCAAGTGTTTGTCTTGTTAAATTGATACAAGACAACCTGTTATTATGAATCTTCATTGTTGATTCACTTTTCTAATTTAGATGAACATTTGCACTGCTCTAGTAATTGTATGCTATCATTGTGTGCATCTCTTATCCATTGACATGTGAAGACTATAGTACCTCTACTCCTATCTTGTAAATGAGATGATGTAGTATGCCAGGCTCAACCCTTGTGGGAGCCAATTTTCCTCCACGTACTAAAATGTTGAACATGATAGTAATGCAATAATGAATGTACCTATTCCTACACAATGAACAAAAAAGTTAGAAAAATAGTGAAGTTTCATTCTCTTTTTGATGATTAAATCCCATTTGATGATCTAACTTGGCTTTTTGCACATATCTGATAATGGCTAAATTGAATTGATGCATGATATTTGTAGGTTATATGCCAGTTGATAAAAACATATGATGAGTTTTTATATCCTAAGCTCTAACAAAAAATTTCAATCCATTGCAAGTGTATCTGAAGACTGGGTACGAGAGGAGCTAAAGACAAGAAGACCAAGATAAAGATAAGAGAATCAACACCAACATTGCTTGGCAATGATAGATATGAATTCTCTTCATGTGTTTTTTCCATATTTCATCTTTAGATATATAGTTTACTCTCTATTTTGTATCAATTCAATTTAGTCATTCCCACTACTTGTGTGGGACTTTTGAGCACTTTTTTGATCTTCAATGAAGAAGAAAACAACATTGTATACATTTGCATCTAAAAAATGAATGAAATACAACATATTATCATGCAACTTTTTGTAATATCTTTCTGTTGTAAAATATTGCATAACAAGAACTAAACTTCAATCTGAAAAATTCATATGCAAATGATAATAACTTAGAAAATTTTTATGTAATACCTTTCACCTTAAAAGTAGTCCGTTGTTCTAGATCTACCAAAATGAGCTGAGGTGAAATTTTTGGTAATAATACATTCAAGAGGAAAGTGATTCATTTGATGCTAGTGATAGTTTAGATGATGAACAAGATTGTGCTTTTGTTGTCAAAGAAAATAAATTTATATTCATGGCAAAAGATTCTAAAGAATAAAAGGATGAAAAGATCGAGGATCTTGGTGAAGAAGGTAAAGAATAAGGAGAAATTGACCTTGAAAGTGAACTCATATGTGCCTTAGAAGTTATTGATGACTTGAGAGAGGATATTCCTAATGTGAAAAAGGAGAATAAGCATCAGAAGAAGCTTTCACAATCTAATCAGATGGTGGTGAGCTTGAAGATCCAAGTGGAGGAAGCCAAAAGAATTGAAGATGTAATCAAGTCTAAACTACATTATGAGGTTGAAAAATGGATGAAACTAGAGGTAGAAATAGTCAATTTAAGAAAATACTTAGAAAATAATAGTGAACATATAGAAAAAGACTTGAAGTTGAAGGGAGGTTTGAAGATTCTTGATGAGTTATTCAACACATGAAAACCTACTTCAAAAGAAAAATTAGGTCTAGGTTTAGAGAAAGGGAAAAGTATTTTTACTAGTGCTTCTACAAAACTGTATGAGAGATTTAGAGTAGAAGAAAAGTTTGGTATAGATTGTGAGAAATCCTGCAAGAAGAGTACACTTGGAGATGAGAAGAAAATGATTGAAGTATAGAAAACTAATGAAGGAAAGAAGCCTATTGCAAACAAGAAAACTCAATTAGTTCTTGATCATTCAAAGAAGAAGCAAGGCATAAGAACTAATGTTGATGGATTCAAAAGGGTGAGAGATCTAAAGAAGCGAAAGGGAAGAAGCCCCATCATCCTACTCAAAGAAATGCTATGACTAGGTACTCTTAATACTTCTATGGGTACTATTATTCTTGTAATCAATTTGGTCATAGGGCTAGAGATTGTAGAATTGTTTCTAAAAAGAGTACAAAATTTTTAAGTAAAAATCTATTTGCTCCTTTAGTTGTCATGAACATGATTTTCCATAATTGTAATAATTTTGGTCATATAGTCAAGAATTGTAGAAAAAATATTATAAGAACGAATGTACAAAGAGAAAAATAAAAGGAAACCTCATAAAGTAAAAAAAGAGTCTAAAGTCCCTAAAATGAAGGTAGAGAAAAAAACCAAAAAGGTGTGAAAATAAAAAGAGAAGAATCCAACACAACCAATGATTGCACAAATGACACTTCATGTCAAAAAGAAAAACTTATGGGTGATAGATAGTAGTTGCTCTAAACACATGACTGAGGACAAGAGAATTTATCCAACTCAAGAAATGTAAGGAAGGTTCAATCAGTTTGGGTGACAAGACCACTGTAAAAATTTATGGAAAGGAACATTGAACATAGATGAAAAATAAGCTACAAAATGTGTTCTTTATGTTGAAGGTTTGAAGCACTACCTACCGAGTGTGAGTCAGATGTGTGAAAATGTTTATAAAGTCACATTTAATTCAGAAGGATGTAAAATAAGGAAAAAAAACAATTGCTCAAGGAGTAAGAACAAATAGCAACCTTTATAATCTCAATGAAGTAAAAGCTCCAAATTTTCTTATAAATCAAGTTGATGAAAGTTGGTTGTGGCATAGGAGAATGTGGCATGTAAACTTTGACAATTTGGTGAAGGTAAGATGAAAAGGACTGGTAAGACACATGCCTAAAATAACTAAGCCTACAAACACCATTTGTAAAGAATGTCAAATAGGTAAGAAAACAAGGGTCAAATTTCAAACAAAAGAATACTTAACTACAAATACCTTCTGATTGATTCATACTGATTTGTGTGGTCCTACAAGGACAAGAGAATTGAAAGGTGAAAGATACTTCATGTTTTTGATTGACGACTATTCAAGGATGACATGTGTAACCTTTCTAAAGGATAAGTCACAAGCATTTGAGAGATTCAAGATATTTAGAGCCATGGTTGAGAAGGGTATTGGTAGAAGAATCAAATGTTTAAGATTAGATCGAGGTGGAGAATTTACATCAAGTGAATTCATTGAATATTATGAGAAAAATGGAATTAAAAGAAAATATTTTGCATCAAGAACTCCACAAAAAAATGGAGTAGTTGAAAGAAAGAATAGGATAGTTAAGGAGATAGCCAGAACAATGTTGAATGAGGTCAAGTTACTAGATGTATATTGGAGAGAGGCAGTTCATATTGTTGTATATATTTTGAATAGAGTTCAAAAAAGAGTAAACAATGATAAGACCCCCTATGAGCTATGGTACAACAAACTTGCATCTGCCAAGTATTTCAAGGTGTTCGGTAGAAAATTCTACATTGAGAGAGAAGAAGATAATTTGGGAAGCTTTGATTCTAAGTGTGATAAAGGAATATTTCTTGGATATTCCACCCAAAGAAAAGCTTACAAGTGTTATAACAAAACATTGCACAAAATTGTAGAAAGAATCAATGTCAAGATTGATGAAGATCTCAAACGTGTTAAATTTAATAGAGATAGGTTTTAAGATGAATCAGAATGTGAAGATGAGATTGTTGATGAAGAGCCAGAAGAAGAGAATGAAAAACCACTTGCAAAATATGTTGAAAGGATCATCTTGTAGATCAAATAATTAGAAACAAAAATGAAGGTGTTTAGACAAGATTCAGATAGGAAGAAGAGTTGCAAAGAACACAAAACAAGTAATTTTTTCTCTCTTGTCATATATTGAACCTAAGAGTTATGTTAAGGATAGCAAGGATGAGAGATTTATAAGGCCATGGAAGAAGAGCCAAATCAATTGAGAAAAATAAAACATGGGAATTGGTTCCTAGACCCCAAAGAAAATATATGATTGGCACTAAATGGGTGTTTAGAAATAAGATAAATTAAGATAGAGTTGTAGTAAGTAATAAATAAAGGTTGGTGTGCAAGGGATATGCACAAGTTGAAGGCATAGGATTTGAAGAAACATTTGCACCTGCTACAAGATTAGAAGCCATAAGAATGTTTCTTTCTTTTTCAATTTACAAAGGATTTAAAGTCTATCAAATGGATGCAAAATCTTCCTTTTTGAATGGAAACCTTGAAGAAGTCTAGATAGAATAGCCAAAAGGTTTTTAGCTATTAGAAGAAGAAGACTATGTTTGTAGAATGAGGAAAGCATTGTGTGGTCTAAAACAAGCATCGAGGGCATGGTATTCAAGACTAGACTAGTATCTACAACAACAAGGTTTCAATAAAGGATGTGTAGTTAGCAATTTGTACTTGAAATCTAAAGGTGAGTACATGATTATTGTTGTTGTATATGTGGATGGCATCATTTTTGGTGGTAGCAATGATAAGATGTGTAAAGAATTTGTTGTTTAAATGCAAGATGAATTTGAGATGTCCATGCTATGAGAATTGCCATTTTTCCTTGGTTTACAAATAGCATAGACTAATAATGGGATATTTATATCTCAAAATAAGTATGCTAAGGAAATGCTTAAAAGGTTTGGAATGGTAGACATAGGACTAGTTATCACCCCCATGATAACTGGATGAAAGTTGAGAAAGTCAAATAAGTCTCTAGATGAAAATCAAACAATGTATAGGTCAATTATTGGAAGCTTGTTGTACTTAACTAGATCAAGGCTAGATATTACGCAAGTTGTATGCATGGTAACAAGGCTTCAGGCTGCTCCTAAGGAGTCTCATGTTAGTGTAGTGAAGATAATCTTTAGATAGATCAAAAGTACTGTTGATTATGGACTATGGTATCCCAAGAGTAAAGATTTCACTTTAACTACATATATAGATGTTGATTGGGTTGGAAGTACAAATGATAGAAGAAGCACTAGTGGTGGTGCATTTTTCTTGGGAGAGTAACTTATTTCTTGGATGAGAAAAAAAAATAATTAGTTACTCTTTCTAGAATAGAAGCAAAATATGTAGAAGCTATAACATGTTGTAAGCAAGTATTGTGGATGAAGCAAACACTTAAATACATCAAGGTTGAGTACAAAGAATCTATCTCTATTCTTTGTGATAATTCAAGTGTAATAAAAATTTCAAAGAATCTAGTGATGTTGTTTCAAGAATGAAGGTGTTGTCATTGATGTCAACTCGTCAATTGGTTATCAACTTTTTGCTATTGTCATTAATGTCATGGATGTAGGTTATTGGTTGTATATGTTGAGGATATTGAGAAAATTTTAATAAAGAAAGGTTGTGGGTGTTTAGTGGTTGCTCTAGAATTTTCTCTTATGTTTGTGTGGTTTAGATATGTTTATCATGGTTGTTCAAAGCTGCTATATCTAGATTCTTGGCTATATCTAGATTCTTGGCTTTTGATTCATTGTACAGTGTGAGTTATTTTCACTAGTTGTGAATTGTGGTTTTATGTGTATCTAGCTAAGGTATGGGAGAAATGTTGTTGGTCCAAATTTATTTTTGGTTGAGCCTTATCACTTGAGGTTCTAGAGTTAAGTTTTTATGATTGTGTTGAAGATAATTTTGGTGTCTAGAAATATTGGATTGTTCTAAGGATTGTGTGTGCTTAATTTTTCTATGTGTTTTACACTGGTTTGGCTGACTGTGTAGAACACTACCTTCAAAGATTGATGAAGTGTGTTGGGACCTATTTGGGTCCTCATCAAGCATGTATTTGGGTCACCCTCATTCTAATTCCACCCTAGGATGTTTTGACACCAACCTAATTTGAATTTAATGATGGATGGCCAACTTTGGATATGTTTAAAAGTTGAAGATGGTGTAAATATAGGATGAGTTAATGGTGAAAGGTGTTAAAGAGATAAGTGCAAATAAATAGAGTAGATAGATCAAAAATAGATGTGAATCAATGTGTGTATGTGATGTGAGTGTGGAAGATCAATGTGAATCCTAAATGTTGAGTTTTTAGATGTAGTGAGCCAAAGGTGTACTCTATCATTCATGCATGTTTGCAAGTGGTTGAGTAAATTGTGGTGGAAATATTTTTTGCATTGATATTTTATTCTCTCTATAACATATCTCTTCTATCTTCTTTGTATCTTTGTGGAAGTGAGCCCTTTGATTGGTTAAACCTTGTTGGATAGTGAATCCTAATCTAGATAGTTAGTTCTATTTTGGTAGTGAGCCTTTGCAATCAGTTTTGATATTCATTATATTGTGAGATAATCCTCACCATGGTTTTTCCCTAATTGGGTTTTCCACAAATTAGGTGTTACTATGTTGGTGTGATGGTTTTCAATTTTCACACTTGTCCTTAATGCTTAATCATCTTAGTAGAGTTAAGGATTTATGATTGATCTAAGTTTCAGTGAATGTTTTAAAGGTTAAATTTTCTACAGCTAATTCACCCCGGATCTTAGTTGTCTTGTTCAACAATTGTTATCAAAGCTTGGTTCCTTGGAGAAGAGCTTAACCACTTAAGGTTCAGAATGGGTAGCAAAGTTACTTAAGATTATCCAAGGTTTGATGAAACAAATTATATTATCTAGAAAATATTGATGGAAAAATATCTGGAGTATTGTGGATATGATGTGGAGAAAGCTTACAAGAATACTTACACTCCTCCTGCTAATGGTCTGAGTATGGATGATGAGATCAAGGCACATAAAGTGAACAATAAAGAAAAGTAAATTTTGAAGAATAGTCTTGTACATTCTAAGTTAATTAAAATTCAAAATTTGAAGACTGCTAAGAAAGTTTGGGATGATTTGGAAAAGGCACGTGAAGGTGATGAAGGGGTTAAAGAGGAAAACTTATTGAATTTGGAGACACAATTTGAGCTCTTGTATATGTTTGAAGATGAGAATGCTAAAGCCTATGTACATAGATTGGATGAGGTAGTAGCTAGAATGCGAGGACTTGGTGCTACAATAGATGAATCTAGGATTTTAAAGAAGATTCTTAGAACTCTTCTTGATGCTTATAATGAAAAGGTATGTTCTATTGAAAAAAATATAGATTACAAGACTTACACTAAAGATCAATTGTTGGGAACTTTGACATATTATGAAATGAGAAAACCAAATTTGAGAAATGGATCCAAATCAAAAACTGCTTTAAGGCTACAAGAGCTGAAGATCCAGATGAAGAAAATATTGATGAAGTAGAAGCTAACTTTGTGAGAAGGATGAAGAAAGGTTCTAGTAAGTATGGAGGTAAGTTACCCTCTAAATGCTTTAGTTGTGGAGGAATAGGACATTATTCTTCAAGATGTGTAGTACCCCTCCTCTTGCTAGTTGGATTTATTACTTTGCTATGCATTCGTTTGCTACTTGTGACTATGATGGTACTGTTATTGTGTGATTTGGTTAGTTAGACATTTGATGATGCTATTATTCCATCAGTAGACATGATTATTTTATAGGACATTATGATTGGTTATATTAGTTGATTTTTAGAATTATATTATGATGCAGTGATTTAATTGATATGTAATGAGATGATTGTTAGTTAGAAATGTAATTCATGGATTATGTTATAATTGTTAGAATAGGTGTGATGAAGGACAATATGGCATCACTCGTTCGCGAGTGCCCTGCTATGTTGCGATTCCTTCTCACAATGTAGTACTTCGATTTAATGCTTTGATTTTATATATATGTATGCACATGTACACAACTTCGTTTGTATGCAGGATTTGCAAGTACAAGTCTCGATTCCACCTGCTTCGGCAGGACAGGGCAAACACCAAATAACCCAACGGTTAAATATTGATACAGAGGTGACGATGAAGTCCTCCCATCCCATGATGTCAGGTCGTCTCGTTTGATTGGTATTGTTCATTGTTGTAATTGTTGTCATTTGTGGCTTGTGTTTCGTGTGTCGTCGTAGTTTGATTAATGTGGTATTTTATTAGTTATGATTTATCTTAATGATTGAAATAAAGTATTTAATTTTAATGTTGGATTAAATGGTATTTAAACATTTAAATAATTTAATTATTTTTGAAAATTATATATTGCAATTAAATAATAATTAAATATTAAATATGTCTTAATTATTTTAATCAAATATTTGGTGGTGGATAATTATGTGAATAATTTATTTAAAATAAATATGTAATGTGAGGTGCAAGAAAAGTTGCAAAAATAGGAATTAAAGCAATAAAACAAATAAGAGAATAAAAAGATTGTGTGAGCCAATAGGAAAAGAGATCTGGGAAAAAGCTAGCTTTTAAAGAATTGTTTTATTTTATTTTTGATTTTTAGAGTTTTGTGGGAGATGGACAATATAATTTTGTTTAATTAAGAATTTTAAAAAGAGATTTTTCACACACACACAGAGATTGGTTACAGAAGTTGTGCAAGATATTGGCTGGATATTCTGAAATGTTAGAAAGAATATTGGATTCTTTAGCTTTATTTGAAGGGAGTTTTTGGAAGGGGAAGGAACAATACTTTCTAGGGTCTGCAAGAAGAAGGAATACTCTAAGGATTTTATGGGGTTTTGATGAATCAAGTCTGATAGGCATTTTATTGCGCCGGGCATTTGCAAGGATGGATAATGAGGATTTCGTTCCTGAAAGAATTGGTTTCTGCACGGAGGGTAAGGTAAGTTTTAATACTTATATTAACTTTTGAGGATAGGAAAATGATAATTTTAACACTGTTAGTAATTCGTGGTGGATCAAGCTGGATAGTAGGTAAAGAACTTATATGATTGACACTGTTGGTGCTCCATTACATTGTTCCATGTATATTTGGTCAACTTGAATTCCTTGCTTAGACCTTTCCTATTTTAATCAAAACGCTCACAAGTCTGTATTCTGGTCTATGTTGTTGTAGATATTGTTTTCTCTGTAAATGAATAACTATGTGATAATCCTATTAGTAATCACTTCATAAATTCACCTTTTGAAATGCATCTTTGTTCAACCCTTTTAAGCAAAGAGTGGAGAGTTTGATGTGGCTGAAGTTTCTTCTAAGTCCCATCAAGGCTCTTCCTGCCTCTCTAGACTCCTTCATTGCTGTAGGTCATATGTGGGATTTGATCTTTTGTGCCACATGGGAGATGTGCTTTGAATCCCCGGGATCTAAAGGAAATTCCCTTGATGTTGATCATTAATGTTGAATGTGTTGTTCACTGAATACTCCTTGATCATCTTTTGAGCTATCGATGGTATCTCAGGGAGACGTCATCTTAAATCAATCCTCGCAGATTTCATTTAGTGTTTCCTATGAATGTGAACTTCCAATCTGTATCTGTTCTTTGCATCCTATGTATAGGTTTTCCTTTCTGCAACATCAAGCTCCATGGAGGCTCACTTCTAATCTGCATTATTTTTGTCACTTTAGCTTGTTGTACTTGTCAACTCATATTGAGGTCCATTTGTTGTAAGGCATAGGAAGTAGCGATTAATGTTGTGCTATCAAACTGACGTCTCTGTGCATTCAATTCGCTGGTGGTGGCCGACATTTCATGGTGCGAGTCTATTTGATTTCAGCTTGTTCCATTTAGCATCATCAATATTCTCCACAAGAACACAGCCCCTGGTAATGGAAACGGTTCACATCTCTCAGAGCAATTTCTCTTGCACGACTTTTAGAGATGAATTTAGTTGTTGCGGGGCTCTTGTTATGATGAACTCAATTGGTAGAGTTACCTTTTGCAGTTCGAACATTGGCTATTGCCTTGATAATGTGAAAAGGGGTTTAATTATTTATCTCCTGTTGATGATTGATGAATTAGCTTCTATTGGAATTTGATTCCCATGCTATGGTCTGCGGTATTACTTTTTGTCTATTTGAAGTAATTCTACCCTTGCGTCTAAGATGGTCATCGCTGCTCTAAAGCGTTCCTTTTTGAATAAAATTAATCTGCCTTTTTGTTTGCCTCCTATCCTTGCGTGTATTTCCCCATAACGTTGCGCCCTCTCCTTCACCCTAAAGTTGTTTCATAGTTGTTATGGGTTGATGTGCGAGCATTCTTCTTAAGGTTGATGCTTATATGTTGATTGAAATTCACCTCTTTACCATGCGCCAATACTCTAGATGGGATGGGAGATTCCTGTAGGTTTGTGGTCAAGTAGTCCATGCTCAGTCTCTAAGCTTCGTTTTGTGTTTGCATAGTATAAAATACTCATATGTCGCCGGCCTAATACACTGGCTTGAAGGATCAACAAATCCATTTTGTGCATATCCTGCATCAGCGCACTCCTTGAGGCCTTAGTTCTTGAGGCATACTGTCGAATGGTACATATGCCTTGTCTATGCCTTCGCTCTTGACATGTGTGTCTGCTAGGGCGCACTGCGCACTGTTATAGCGCAAGTCTATTGTTTTCAGATTGTTCCATTTCGCACCACTAGTATTCGCTTTCTGACCTTTGTGGGTTTTAGCACAGTTGCATGATTAAAGTTTGTTGTTTATATTCCTTAACTACAATTGCTTAAGTCTTATATTGCGGGTTGTCTTTGTGTAATTGATGTCTTCTAAGCATTCCCGCTCGAAGGCTAAGTGTTCGATGCATCTGGTTTTTTTATATATACATATATATATATAGTATTTGATTTATTTGCACTTATATAGCTAATATTTATTTGGTTGTGTTTGTATAATGTGTTCTAGTTATGAATTGGTGATCGCTTAACACATTCTCATGTATAGGTGTATATGTTGAAATGTCTTGCTTTATAAATAGTTTATCAATGCTTATACCTTGTGTTTACGTGTATTTGTACTATAGTGATAAAAATAGAATAGTTTATGCCTTGTGAAAAATTGGTTGTAAAAGAATAATGGAAAGTTAAACAGAAGAAAAGTGTTTTATATTATGATAATTAAATGATTATATTAGATAATGGAATTTCTTAAATATATATTTAGAATATGGTCATAGTTTCATTAATTATTTTAATAATTTCTATACATTGTAAAATAAGCACCGTTTAATTATTGTTTTGATTAAACAAAGATGTTAGACAAGATTTAGCTTGTAGTTGTGATTGTGGGGCAACCGTATCGAGTTATTTAAACTGAGAATGGAAAACAAAATTACTGGTGCAACCTTGTAAATTGTGATGTGAATTTTCCTGTTATGTCATATTTTTCCTCTTTATCACTTTGTGTTGACCCGTGGGAACCCTATCGTATTTTAACCTTAGTCCAGAGGCATGTTTATTGTTGGAGTTGTCTTCGTCTTGGTTGTACCTTTGGTTTCGAAGCTTTGTAATTTGTGCTTGGAAGGGTTGGACGTTTTCTTATGATAGTTAGTGATGGATTTTCGCGAGAGGAATAATACCTCGCATGCGTGGATTCGAGTATTATGTTTTTATGATTTGATCCAACCCTTGCCTACTTGAGATTTGTTAGGGGTCATAGGTGGGAGAGTGGCTCTTCATGGGCGCCGGCGCCTTGGATGAGGAAGGGCCAGGATAACCCATGAAAGAGTAGTAAACAAGTGATAACCTAAACAATAGATTTAGGGGGTTGGGTAGTAAAACACACAAGATAATAAAAATTTGGATTCCTCGGCTATGCATTAGGGCTACCTTAGACTAGTGATAGACTGAGAAGGCCGTGGTCGGCATAGTCATAGTCTTGTCTTCATGAGAGACTATTGGCTCCGCATCAGCTACCCTATGGTGCCGGCGCCTCAGTTAGGAGGAAGGGCCAGGAGAGATCCATTGGAGGAAGGGCCAGGAGAATCCCATGAGAGCTATGCGATGACACTCTCCACTAGACATCCTTGTTCTTGTTTCATGTCGCCTCTGGAGATTGCATCTTTATGTTGTTTTTGAGGGCTAGGGAATCCATAGATGGGTGTCGGCGCCTCAGTTGGAGGAAGTGCCAGGGGATCCCATGAGAGTTATGTGATGACCCTCCCTACTTGACACCCGTCTGACTTGTTTCTTGTTGCTTATGGAATGGTGTATTGAATGGTTGATTCAGAGTTTTATGGAATCGTATTCTTTTTATTGGTTTTGATTTATTTGGAAATGTATTTTGGGTGTTGGTTCGGTTCTTCTGGATGTTAGCTCTTTATAATGTTTCTTTGAATTCTTGTGAATTTGATTCATGATTGTTAAGTGTTAGTACTTCATGTTATCGTGATGAGTTCTTGGTTTTACTTGTTATGTGATTTGAGAACGTTGATGGTTTTGCATTGCATACTTGAGTTGTACTTGTTTTATATCATATTGTGGTTGAGTTGGTTGACATTCAGGGTCAGGTTCACTTCCTCGTCACCTCTGAGCACGGGGGGTGAGTTACTTGTAATTCACATGGTTGGGTGGAACGTGCTCCACACCCGTTGGGTTCCCCATCAGCATCGTGTCTTCTCAGCTTTCCGCAATGGAGTTGTACCAGTGATCAGTTGTACTTCATATTTCATTATACTTGTATCAATCCCCATGTTGGGAAATTTAATGTAATTCCTGTATCAAGAAAATTGTAATGTAATATTATATCAATGATGTAATAGTTAGGTTCTTTTGTAACTCTCTTAGGAGATTTATCATGGATGTAATTATGTGATGTTTATCATACTCGCATCATGGCTATCGGATGTATCATTGTTTATGGTTATCATAAATTATATGGTTATGTTATATTCTTTATCTTTATTCTATTTTGTGGTTGCGATGTAACCTCGCGTACCCCAGAGAGCCAAGTGTATTAATGCTATGTGTTATGTTATGTGATTATGTTTTAATGTTATTGCATGTTTACTTTTATTATTTAAAAAAAAAAATTATTCGCATTATGTGTGTGTTCTCTGGGGTTTGCACGACGGGCGTTACAAGATGTCCAAAAAGAGGTAAGAGGAATAAACAAATATTTAACAAATAAAATAGGGGAAAGAAGATCAATATAGAATATTATGTGAACGAGGATGCTAGAATTTCTAATGAGAAATATGATTATGGAGATCCCAATGAAAATGAATGTTTGTTCTTGGCTATAAAAGATGAACCTACTTCTGCTAATTCTAAAAAGAAGGTAAAGGAATTTCCTCCAAAGAAGGAGAAAAATTAAGGTACTATAATCTCTTCCCTACATGCTAAACATGAAAAGAACTATTGCATTGTTGAAATTGATTGTTCACATCACATGACCAACGATAAGAGTAAGTTTTTTAAACTTGAAAAATATGATGGAGGATTAGTTATTTTTGGAGATGATATTGGTGCTGAGATTTGTGGGATAGGTTCAATAAGTTTTGATGGAAAGCATAATACTGATGATGTCTACTATGTAAAGGGTTTAAGGCATACTATTTTGAGTGTTCAATAGATGTGCAATAAGGGACATAATCTTGTAAATCAAGGATGAAAGATTCCAAACAGTGATTTTTGCAGGAAAGAAATCTAAAGGAAATATTTATCAACTTAAGGGTGTTGATGGATGATGCTTTATGACTCATATTAATGATAGTTGGTTATGGCATCAAAGAATGTGTCATATGAATTTTGGTAATTTAGAAAGGATCAATGTAGTATAGATCGTGAGAGATCTACTGAGGATTACAAAGCCTATTAATGCTATTTGTAGGAATTGTTAGTTTGGGGAAAAAGTAAGAAGAAATTTTTGATCAAAGGAATAATCAAATATTGAACTACTAGATTTAATTCATATATATCTTTGTGGTCCTACAAGAGTAAGGAGTATACAAGGTGAAATATACTTTATGATTTTTATTGATGATTACTCTAGGTATACATGGGTTACATTTCTTAGAGAGAAGTCTAATGCATTAGATAGATTTAAGACATTCAAAGCTATGGTTGAGAATGAAGTAAATTTGAGGATAAAATGCTTAAGGTTTGACAGAGGTAGTGAATTCACCTCCCATTATTTTAATATTTTTTGTGAAGTGCATGGAATAAAAAGATAGTTATTTGCATCGAGAACTCCTCAATAGAATGGAGTTGCTGAAAGAAAGAAAAAAATAATAGAAGAAGTTGCTAGATAAATGATTCCTGAGGACAGTCTACCAAAAGTTTATTGGAGAGAAGATATTCACATGATTGTTTATGTATTAAATTAAGTTCAAGCAAGAGAAAACAATACAAAGACCCCCTATGAGCTATGGTGTGGAATAATTCCTACTATTAAGTATTTCAAGGTATTTGGAAGCAAATGTTATATCAAACAGGATCAAGAAAATTTAGGGAAGTTTGATGCTAGAAGTGATGAAGGTATTTTTATTAGATATTCTACTAAAAGCAAATCTTACATATGTTTTAGAATAAGACTAAGAAATATTGTAGAAATTACACATGTCAAGGTTGATGAAACAATGAATAATTCAATTGATGTTGATGGATATGTATCTAATGAACCTAATTATGTAAGGGTTGAAGAAGTTGTGGAAGAATAGGAAAAGGGTGAGCAAGAGAAGTAGAATGAAGAAAAGAAGTAGAAGCTTTGATGGTGTCCCCTAAGACACCTAGATATGTGCAGAAAAATCATTTAGAAATTTAGATCATTGGAGACAAAACAAAAGGAGTAATGACAAGAAGCAGAGCTACTGCTGATGAGGGAAACCTATGTTTACTTTCTATGATTGAACCTAAGACTATAAGTGAAGCTTGTAAATATGAGCATTGGATGAAAGCTATGAAATAACTTATGCAAATTGAGAAGAATCAAACTTGGGAATTGGTCCCAAGACCGACAGATAAAAATGCCATTGGATCAAAGTGGGTGTTCAAGAATAAGCTGAATGAGAGTGGAGAAGTGGTCAGAAATAAAGAAAGGCTTGTGTGTAAAGGTTACTCACAAGTAGAAGGCATATAATTTTAGAATAATTTTTCTCTGGTGGCAAGAATGGAAGTTATCAGGATGTTTTTTAGCATTTTCTACTCATAAAGATTTCAAGGTCTATCAGATGGATGTTAAGTCTTCATTTTTGAATGGTGAACTAGAAGAAGAGGTGTACATGGAACAACCAAAATGATTTCAGTTGTTAGATCAGCTAGATATGGTTTATAGATTGAAGAAAGTTTTATATGGATTGAAGCAAGCTCCTAGAGATTTGTATGCAAGGTTAGATAGGTACCTGATTCAACAATGTTTCAACAAAGGTAGGACATGTGGTAATCTATATTTTAAAATTGGAAATGAAAAAATCTTGATTATGGTTGTATATGTTGATGACATTATTTTTTGGAGGAAATGAAATTATATGTAAGATGTTTGTGGAAAAAAATAATAATAATTTGAGATGTCTATGTTTGGTGAGATGAATTTCTTTCTTGGGCTACAAATTAATCAAACAAAGAAAGGGATTTTTATTTCATAGTCAAATTATGTGAAAGATATGTTGAAGAATTTTGTGATGGATGGTTACAAACTGGTATTCACTCCTATGGTGATTGCTTGCAAATTAGGTAAAGATGGTGTTTCACCTAAGGCTGATCAGAGCAACTATAGATATATGATTGGTGGATTGTTGTATTTGACTACTACTAGACTAGATATTATGCATGTTATCTATCTTGTGGCTATATTTCAAGAAGATCCTAAGGAAACATGTGCTGAGCTACTATTAAAATAGTATTTAGATACTTGAATGGAACTCTAGATTATGGCTTATGGATACTGAATTTAGACTAAGTGCTTATATAGATGCAGATTGGGTTGGATGTGACGATGATAGAAAAAGTACCAATGGAGGCACATTCTTTCTTGGTTTCATATTGGTGGCATGATTGAGTAAAACACAAGATTCAATTTCATTATCTACTGTTGAAGGTGAGTATATTTATGTTGCATCTTGTTGTACACAAGTTTTATGGATGAAACATACATTCAAAGATATCAAAGTAGTGTATGGTGATCCTATTTATATCTTATGTGATAATACAAGTGTAATTAACATTTCAAAGAATCTAGTGATGCACTTTAGGAAAAAGCATATATCTATTAGGTATCACTTATTGAGAGAGAAGGTTGTGGAGGATGAAGTAAAGCTTGAGTACGTACATATGAAGGATCAGATTGCTGATATATTTATGAAGGCTCTACCTAAAGATACTTTTGAGTATCTCTAGGAGAAGTTAGGGGTCATTTCCCATCCTTTCTTGAACTAGATGCATATGAAGATGCATTAGTCTAGTGGGTTGATGGATATATCCTTCTTCTGGACTGATGTTTTGGTGGCTACCTCTCAAGGGAGTAGGTAGTTTCATGTGTTGTTATTGTATGAGTATTTTATTTTTAATTTCAAAGGGGAAATAAATTTAAAATATCATTTTCCTTTTCCATTGATTTCAAAGGGGGAGAAGAATAATATGAGATGGAGAAGAGTATCATATGAAAAATATTATCTACTAAGGTGGAGAAACAAAAAGAAAAATCATGAGAAGTATATTTAGAGCTAGTATGTTGTCTTTGATGATTTTTCACATCATGTGTTTCCATCAATGAAAAAGGGGGAGATTGTTGCAAGAATGAAGGTGTTGTGATTGATGTCAAGTGGTCAATTGGTTATCAACTAGTTTTTGTTGTCATTAATTTCATGGATGTAGGTTATTGGCTATATATGTCGAGGATATTGAGAAAATTGTAATGAAGAAAGGTTGCAAGTGTTAAATGGTTGCTCTGAGTTTTTCTTTAGGATTTTCTCCTATGTTTGTGTGGTTCAAATATGTTGATCATGTTTGTTGGAAGCTATTAAATCTAGATATTGGAATTTGATTCATTATATAGTGCGAGTTATGTTCACCAGTTGTGAACTGTGATTTTTTGTGTATCTGGTTGAGGTCTGGGAGAAATGTTGTTGGTCCAGATTTATTTTTGGTTGAGTCTTATGGCTTGCAGTTCTAGAGTTAAGTTGTTATGATCATGTTGAAGATAATTTTGGTGTCTGGAAATATTGGATTGCGCTAAAGATTGCGTGTGCTTAATTGTTATGTGTTTCACAATGGTTTGGATGACCTTGTGTTAAACACTATCTTTGAAGATTGATGAAGTGTGTTGGGATCTATTTGGGTCCTCATCAAGCATGTGTTTGGGTCTCTCTCATTCTAATTCCACCTTAGGATGTTTTGGCACTAACCTAATTGAAATTTAATGATGGATGGTCGACTTTGGATGTGTTTCAAAGTTGAAGATGGTATAAATATAGGATGAGTAAGTGGTGAAAGGCATGAAAGAGATAAGTGCAAAGAAATAGAGTAGATAGATGTGAAATAGATGTGAATTATTGTGTGTGTGTGATGCAATTTTGGTAGATCATTAGTGTGAATCCTAAATGCTAAGTTTTTGGATGTAGTGAGCTGAAGGTGTACTCTATCATTCATGCATGTTTGCAAGTGGTTGAGTAAATTGTGGTGGAAATATCTATTGCATTGAGATTTTCTTGTCTCTATAACATATCTCTTCTATCTTCTTTGTATCTCTGTGGTAGTGAGCCCTCTAGGTGGTTAACCCTTACTGGATAGTGAGTCCTAATCCAGATAGTTAGTCCTATTTTCCAGTGAGCTTTTTCTCTAGAAGTGAGCCCTTGCAATTGGTTTTGATATTCATTATATTGTGAGTTAATCCTCACCATGGTTTTTCCATCATTATATTTTCCACATAAATTTGGTGTTATTGTGTTTGTGTGATGGTTTTTAGTTTCTACACTTGTACTTAATGCTTAATTATTTTAGTAGAGTTAAGGATTTATGATTGATTTAAGTTTCGGTGAATGTTTTAAGGGTTAATTTTTCTACAAATGATTCACCCCCTTCTTAGTTCTCTTGTTCAACAAATGCATTCAAGGAAAAATAACATACCAATGAAGTATCACTTCATAAGAGAGAAGGTTGTAGATCAAGAAGTCACCATGGAGTATGTACCAACCAAAGATCAAGTGGCATACATATTCACCAAGCCTCTTCCCAAGGAATAATTTGAATATCTGAGACAAAAGTTGGGAGTGATTGCTCCCACATAATATCACTAAATATTAGTGATAGGGCATGAATCCAGGGGTAGCTCCATTTAAATTCAATTTATACCTAAATATGAACAAGAGATCAAGTTAGATAAGCTTGGTTTTACAAATTTATAACAACTTGATGGTTACAAATTTATGAACGTCCTCTTTATCTTTGAATAGTTGGTCAAAGGGGGAGAATATTTGTAGCAACACATATTGATATCAATAAATACATGGATATGCCCTTTTCCTTTGATGTCAAAGGGGGAGAAATTGGAGAAAATTCTCTTTGTTTGCAAGAAGAGGAGATATGTATAAGGGGGAGTTGTTATGTATGTGTGTTCATATAGTTTTGTTATAATTGGTACAGTGTTGGTTCAATTGGTACAAGATCATGAACTAGAACATTTATAATTGGTACAAAGAATTTTGAGTATTTGGTTTTGCCATAAAGCACAAAGGGGGAGATTGTTGGCATAATGTTGTCATTAATGTCAAAAGGTGTCATTGATGTCAAGGGGGAGTTTAGTGGAAGCCTGGATTTCATTGAGCTCAGTGGATTAGGTTCTCAAGAGTTGGGGATGAATGATTTGGAGAGAAGAGCATGTTTTGAAAATATTGCAAAGTTATCATTAAATTTTGTCATGTCATTGTAGTTATTAGTTCCAAATGTCAGAGGAGAAAAATAAGGCTAGATTTTATATGGGTTTGTTGAGTGGAATCTATTGGCATGGTCCACATGATCAAAAGACATGTGATGTGCTTAGAATTGATTTATTTTTGTTCTCTGGTCAAATTAGGGTTTCACAATTAAACCCTAAGGTGTTGCTATCATGGTGCTAATAAAAAAAATATTTCTACATTGACTGGGTACAAATAGTACTTAGTAGGTTGGTTAAGTGAAAACTTAATCCTTCAATGTCATCGGAGTGACCAACCCCCTTTACCTAACACTACCGTTGATGGAGTGTATGCATCACAATGAATCTTCACATCACATTTACCATTTTTCATGTATTATGTACTCTTGTAATGTGTGATAAATCTTGACCAATGGCTATGATCAAAATTACAAGATTGAACAACTCAGGCTATCCCATGGTGTGTATGGTGGGTCCTTGACTTGGCTGTGCGGGATTGTAGAAAAGTGACAAGTGTATAGTGGGACCAAAAAAATGTGACAATTGATGGTAGTGGAAGGTGACATCAATAAGAAAATTTGGCCAATTATAATTGCATTGCATCATTGCTTCGTATCACAGTTGTGAAGAAAAAGGGGGTTAAGCTATCTATGATATCTGAAGCTAGTGGTTGATGTTATCAACTTGGACACATGGCAACATCCCACTACCCTGTCGAAGACTTAGTGGGTCCTTGGTTATCCCTGTGGGAATGTGTGATAGTAACACATGTACTCATAGACAAGTGTCCTTTGGTGGTTGCATTGCTGCATTTATTCACATTGCTATTGTGAATAAAATAGCATTGATTAAAAAGTGATACACTAAAGGGTTGTGATGAAGATATTAGCGGTTCCCATTCTCATAAGAGTGATGGAACAATAAGGTGGAAACATATTCATTAAGACATTTGGTAGAATGGAATTTCTTCACGAGGTTTCTTCATATCATAATTTACATTCTTTTTGCACTAACAAAGATTCACTAGGAAAAGTGAATGCAATGGAAATCTAATAAAAGACATTAAGAGATGGAGATTAGATAGTGATTGCACCTCGGCTTCATATCGTAGAATCAATGTTTGATGCCATAAGTGAAAATACAATGTGCTAAATGGGCATGATGGTCATAAATAAAAACAAAAATATCAATGATGATAGTTTAAATGAAGACAATTGGTTGACTATGTTTTAAACATAGAACATTAAATAAGAAGTGATGGATCATGGCATGAAGATCTGAGATTGATGGATGAAATTCAAAGTTGAAAATATTCAACGATTAGGATAGTGTGAAGGATGGTTTCAATTGTGAATTGAAATAGTGAAAAAATTTAATTAGTTTAACTACTCCAGTGACCAATTTGATTGGTGATTTAATATGTAGACTGGAAACATATGCTACAAAGGAGATCAAGATCAAAATCAGATCTTACATACAAGGAATTTATTAAATGCATATTTCAATTAGGATTTTTTAGGTTACCAAGTTTAGTTAGTTCATCATATCTATACAAGAAGCATGTTGGAGAGGAACTCAAGTGAGAAAACCCTAGCAATTAATCTAGACTATGGTGCATTGCTTGAGGTTGGAATGATTATTGGTGAATACATGAGAAAATAAGACAATCAAAATTTGAAAAAGTGTTGATACTATAGAGTATATGGGTGAGCCAAGTAGCAGATAGAGAATGCACATGCAATAATAGAGTGAAACCCAAAAAATATAGAGATCATCATCAAGGGTTTGTATTCAAGGTATAAAATAGTGAGAGGTGTAGAGCAAAGAATTGAGTTGCAGATATTGCAACAAAGAGTTGAGAAGTTGCAAATAGAGTTGCAACATTGAATTGGATTCAATAAAATCAAATTGTTTTCATTGTAAATTTAATTTGTGGGTGCCATTAGATAACTCGATAGGTGATCAGTGTAGGGATTTGATGCTTCCATGGAGTGTGTGTTCCTAAAAGCAGGGGATTGGTGTCTCCTTAGGGTTGGTGCCCTTAAAATTTGTAATCAAAGATTCTCATTGTGAGGCTGGATTAGGATAGTAGATCCTGGTAGCTATTATCATCATGGTTTTTCCCATCTTGCTTTTTACACATATATCTTGTGTTATGTGCAATTGTATACATGTGCCTATCTCTTTGCATGTTTAGTTTTAATCAACACTAAAAGTGATATAAGGAGTTAATCTGTTTCAAGTGTTAAAGGGCTAAATTTTAATTGATCTACTGATTCACCCCCCTCTTAGTAGATTTTTGTGTTCCAACAATGGGAATATTGAGGGAACCTCATCCCTAGCTCTCACTACAAGCGAGACTCTTGATATTTCCTTAGTCATTGTCCCTTTGCAAGCTCAACCTCCTTCCCCTATGATCAAGGTTGGGAGAAGGATGAATTGATGTGAATGATTGACTAGAGTTGTACCCTTAATGTATTTAGATTAGAGTTTGGATGTTTGTGTTCCCTTGTACTTGCTTGTATATGTTTGTAGTCTCTCTTAGAGGACCCAAGATACACCCATATGTACTTGGATACAGGGAAGGAAATTTGTCATACATTTCCTCTATTTGTATCATCATTCTTATTTTTATTGTACTTTTATTTTTCACATTTGGGGACGATGCAAAGTGTTGGGGGAATTTAGGCCTTCTTCCATGTTGACCCAAATTTTTATTTTTCCTTTGTGTGCTCCTTCTTCATAATCTAAAATATTTGGGTATATGATGACAATTCATACACAATTATATACAAATTCTATTGATATGAATTATATTGACCCTAAAAAATAGGATCCCCTATCTCTCTTATGCATTTATTTTTGTTGATGTTGTGGTTTCTATGTGTTATTTGTGTTTAGAATAACTTGTGCTACTTTATGTAACACATGCCATCATAAGAGCCTAGATATCATATTTATATTATATATCTCTTATTTTATGATTCTTTTCTAGCCATCTTATTCATTGTCTAGCTTGGGGGTAACCCACAAGACTTTGTCTTTATGAATGTCTATGTCTCTTTTCTATAGTTTTCCTACAATGTTGTTTATAGTAGTCATAGAGTGATTGGACTATCACATGGTCTTTAACATAATACAACTTCCTACCTATAGTGTGGTCTCACAGCATGCCCCAAGACTATAAGGCTTGGGGACCCAAGAAAAATAATTAACACTTATGGCAGGTATTGTTTAGCAAAAAGATCACCGAAATCCCATGTAAAAGGGAAGTCTTTGAAGTAATTCATGACTTTGAGTGTACCGGGTACTAGAAGGCTAGATTGGTTGAAATGTTTAATGAAAGGTTTGGCAAGTTGTTGCAGTTCAAAAGTGAAAGTCTAGAGAAATGTGAAGGTTTCAGTAGTAATTGGGATTCGGGAAAATCTTGTTTTAGTAAAGAAGCTAAATTTGTCAAGTACTGGGCACTAGGTAATAATATTTGAGTTTCAAAATTAATTTTAAAAGTTTTCTTGGGAAATTAAAATGTCTAGTAACTTGCCTAAAGGGATAATTACATGAGAATGTGTTAAAAATGTGTTATTTACGATTTGTTTAAAAGGATGATTTATTAATGATGGTTTTATTTTTATGAGAGTTATATATATATATATTTGAAAAGGGATTGATATATGAAATTTTATGTGTAGGAGGAATAGATTGTGATGTAGTATTTGGGTATGGAAAATCAAGTAAATTTGGATCATGAGTAGTGATATAACTTGGTTGGGCGATACACTCTGGGAGTCCATGTGAAGGAGGAGCTTGAGATAAAATAATGGGAATCTTGGTGTTACACATGTGACAAAAGAGTTCTTGGATCTGAGGTAATTTACCTCTGGATGTTGTAAGCCCGAGTTAGAAGTTGAGTGTAGGAGCGTAAAGCCGATGGACTAAAATTTCTTGAAAAATCTACTTTGCTCCAAGTTAATGTCTTGATTATATTTTAAAAATGGAGGTACCAAAATATTTTAAAGTGCTAAAGAAGGTTGACATCCGTTGACTTATTCAAAAGTTCTCTTGCTAGTTGTCATATTCCACGTGCCTTTTTTTGATTCATCCCTTATATTAGATCTCTCATGTACGTAGTTTAAATTTCTTGAATGTCTTGTTCTTATAAAAGGTTAGGAGATGTTTCATTTTAAGTTAGGTTTAGAATTTGTGGATGTTAGAGAACTAATTTTTTTTCAAGTTTTGTTCTTTTTCCTATTTTCTATTCCATTCAAGATTAAAAATTGTATGTTTCATCAAAAGTTAATCAATATCAAAGCCAATTTGAAATCTATTTCTTGATATGAAATCTTACATAGCTAATTGTTTGTTCCTATCAGACTAGACTATGTGTTGCACTATTTAAGGGTGCATATTGACGCTATCCAGTGGCAAATAATCCCCCTTTTATTCAAAACATCACATCATTCTATGCCTAGTTGTGAAAAAATGTGGTGACGTATGGAATGGATTGCTCTGGTTTGATTATTTCTTGAGGAATGCATGGATAATACTTGGGAGAAATTTTATTTTTTCAGTAACTTTTTATGCTTTATTTTTGAATAGATGTTTAAATTTTAGAAAATGTTTCAAAAAAGTGATGAATGCATGGAGTTTTATTAAAAATATTTTGATTCCATGATATTGTTGAATGCTTAAAGATAAATCTAGTTGGATAAGTGTAAGTTGATTGAATTTCATGAAATATTATTGCAAATTTATTGATTTCATCAAGTTGTTGAATGATTGGATTGAGATTATTTGCATATATTTATGATTTCTTTCAAAATAAAAAGAACTGTTTACCCCTCATGTTGAACAACAATATCACAACGAACCCTAAATGAACCTAGTGCATCAAGACTTGACATAAATGAGCCTTGGGATAAAGTCAAGTTAGCCTTAGATTTAGGTTGTCTCGATGCAATCTTTCAAGAAAGATAGGTTCTTGTAGAGTATTTGTGATAATTTTATCTATTTGTTGGTGTGTGACTAACATCATCATCATCAAGAGTGGCACTAGAAGGAGGGAAACCTCCAATCATATTTAGAGTTGGTATTGTTGTCCTTGTTTCAGGTTGGAAGTTTGCTTGTAAGATGAAAGCCTAAGTAAGTTGGTAATGAGTATTAAAATGAAATTTGATAACCTCTGAAAGATTCTAAATTAGAGGCTTTGTCCCTTGAGTTTGTTCACTTTCTATAGGGATATCGAGTGTAGAATTCATGATACAACTAATCATGGTGAATTGGATTGTGAAACTTTTTTTAACTAGGGTAAGTTTGGCCACTTATGGTGTGATACCATTAATGGAAGCATAATTAACTACCAGAAGAAAGTATCAATTATGGGAGAGAGGTTTGAATTCAGATAAAATTTTTAACCTTAGTGAAATTAGAAATACTAGAGATTTAACTGCTAGATCAAACAAATTTACTAACCATAATTTTCATGCAAAATTTTTGTAATTTTTTCAGGAAAAGAAGCAAAGTCCTTAAGGCTTGGAAACAATGCATTTGAGGCATGAACATGAAAGGAATGAGTCATTTATCTTCTCACACGTGGGGAAAATGAGCGAGAGATGCATGCTTTTCACCCTTAATTATGAATTCACAACTTAAAAGAGAAGAAATTCTTGATTTTAGGTAGAATACAAAGTATCAAGTTTTTACTTTCTCTCTTTCTGATGATAGTGTAAATTGTATTAGTACTTGGTATAACAAAACAAATAGTGATGGGTGGGTGAAAAAAGTTGGGGGGATAAAAAGTAGCCAATTTTTTTTTAAAATTTTGAAAATCCATAATGTGAGTGTTGTATGGCTTGGTGTGACCAAGCCTAAGTCTTGGTGTGGCTGAGCCTATTATGTGCTCACATTATATCATGAGCACATTATAGCCTATTATAAAAAAAATGCACATCTCATTCATCTCATTTTCACTATCATTTTTTCTTTCCCATGTCCAACAAACTCTCTTATTCTGTGCTCACATTGTGGAAGCATCAAATCTTGCAATTTCTTTATCAAATCTTTGCAATTTATTTGCTAGGATGCTGCCACATCAACGGGGAGGTCGAATAACTAAGTATTTTTTGTTTTTTTTGTGATTTTTTTGTTAAATAGGTAAATGTAGTTAGTTTTTAATTTTCATTTGTTTAACTTATAGGAGTTGATAATCAACTTAAAAATCCTCCTAAAAATCCTTCTCCTCCTCATCAACAAACACATGAACAAAATCCTCAACAATCACAACAACAAACTCCTCCAACAATTCCTCAACATCCTCCTAGTACTCATCAAAATTTAATGGGGGAAATCTAAAACAACAAAAATATATTGAGGAGTGAATCGCAAGGTTGAATGATCCTGTAAGTTTCAACCTTGGAAAGAAGAACACTTGCAAATTCACTTCAAGCCATGTTAACACATGTAGATGCAATTAGTAATCAATTAAGTAGTTGGGCAGATAAGAGGTAGGAGTGTAGGAATTTTTATTCAGATAAATTATCATATAAAGATGTAAAAGATGAAAAAATTACAAAATATGATTTGTGCTCACTATTCATTAACTCATGCACAAATCAAACTCTTGACCTTAATAAAAAGAGCTTTCCTATCCATTGGTGCAATCATCAAGGGTCGGATGGAGAGTAGAGAATCAACTATTGGGGGTGTGCTCCAGAGCATAGGTGTGGGAGGATAGGATAGTTGTGGGAGTCCCTCCCTGACTGTAATTAGGTTACTACCCTAGATGGAAGTGAAGGA